>CABHPH010146726.1:0-27507 GCA_902168325.1 Peromyscus nudipes | reverse complement strand
GAAGGAAGGAAGGAAGGAAGGAAGGGAGAGAGGGAGGGAGGGAGGGAGGGAGGGAGGGAGGGGGAGAGAGAGAGAGAGAAAGAAAGAAAGAAAGAAAGAAAGAAAGAAAGAAAGAAAGAAAGAAAGAAAAAAGAAAGAAAGAAAAAAAGAAAGCATGAGGAAGGAAACTAAGAATACACAGATTCGTTTTCTCAGAGGAAAGCATTTGGATTGAACACATGCTGCCCATAACAGGACCTCATTCAGAGGACTTTATACTTCTGATAGTGCAAAGAACATAGACGTTCATCTTCTCACAAAGTTGTCGGGAATTTATTCACTTCAGAACAAAAACAGCATGCTCAGAAATACCAGACATAGACTGGACCCTGTAGACCTAACACAGCAGAGAATATGCACCCTCGTGTTATACGTGAGCTTTGGCAACTATTATGGTCCCAAATCTCTGTCTTCTCACACACGCAGCTATGCATGCTTAGATCCACATATCGCTCCCCAGCACTGCACTAATTCTCTTTGTGATAATCTAAATGACTTTTATAAAAATGAGTCTTCTGAAGATTTCTGTTTCTGTTTCATTCTATAAACACCAGTAATCAGTTATTACCCAGCATCATTCCCATAATAACATCAATCTTGGAAGACACTATTCCAATGCTGTCACATCAAAAGTATCAAAAGTTTGGTGTTATATGAGGAAAGAGAAAGCATATACCCTAGAGCACATAGTTATTAGAGGTGTTTTAGTTACACCCATGACAAAGGAGAACAAGTTATCTTCATGAAATAACAATTTTCAATCATAAAATCTAACCAAATCAACTGATATTGATTAATAAGACCTTTTAGAATTGATAGTTTACTTCTTTAGTCAGGTAATCCTAACTCATGTTCAGAAAAAGAAAAAAAGAAAATAGAAACAATCTCATGTCAATAAATTTGAAATTGTGGGGAAATGCTGTTTAAAACGTTCCTAGAATGACGATTATAAAAGTTGAATCTACCCACTGTGATCAATTGCATTCATGATAAATATATTTGTAGCCCTTCTTCATGATGTTCCATCACTAGGGGAAGATTGTGTGTTCTCAGTTTTTTAAATCAGGCATGACCATTGACCTGACTGAAATATAAATGGAGCTATGTCCTCCCCTCAAGCAAAAAACTTCCAAAGCCTACACTGTCCACTATGAGCTGTTTCCATGTGCCCAAAAGAGAGCTCCATTGTCCTTCTTTACTGTCATAAGGCAATGGGGTTCAAAGCCAAGGTGACCCCTAAAGGAGAAACCGTGTAAGGAGATCACACACCTTTCTTTGTAATCCACTCAAATAATTAAGATCATTTGTTCTTGCATCAAACCTGGACAAAACAGAAGAAAATGTCTTACTCAGCTGTAGGAAACATGACACTAAATAACAGAACATTAGTTTTAGGACTACAGGAAAGGATATTTCCTACTAATGCTATATTAATAACATTGTCTGCAGAACAGTGTATTTGATCTCCTAGTTGCCCTGTAAGCCAAGAATACAAAAGCATATGATAAATAGATGATGAATAACAAAAGATCTTTCATATGTTTGGTAGCAACACATTTAAAAGAAAACAAAATGGTCATTTTCTCAAGAGATCTGACATTCAAATGCACAATCAATCAAAGATGTCAACAATGTTGCTGAATGAATAACATAAAAAAATCAATGTAGAACATGACTTACATACTCAAACAACAACAAACACCTAGGAAATGAAATTTATTAAAGCTTCCATTTATAATAGCAACAACAAAATACTGTAAATAAATCTAACAAAAGAAGCCAAGAAGAAATGCTAAAATATTATTGGGAAACACAAGCAAAGACTAAATGAAAATCTAAACCCAAAAATTAATCTATTAAATTATTCAATTACTCTCAGGCTCACAGAAGGTCAGTTTATTGAAGCTAACAAATCCAATTTTCTAATGTATAAGACTGAAAAAAGACCCAACAATATTAAATATAATATCAAGGAAAAATAAGAAAGATTGAAGACAAACAAATGCAATACTGAAGAAAAGTAATAAGATATGGATAGTCATCCCACTGACCTTGGCTAACTATAAAGCAAAAACAATTGAGACCACACCACACTAGCATGTGTGGAAGATGGAAGAGGACAGGGCAAAAGAAGCTCAAAAGCAGAGCGATACAGGCATGAGGACTTGGTACATGTGGGAGATGAGATGTCACATTTATATCTTCAGGATCAGAAGCATAAACTATGAAACAGAAGACTATAAATAGACAATATTAAAATTTAATATCGAAAACCATGATTAAGGAAAACAGAAAGGAGGTGAGAGAAGAAAGAAGGGGGAAATGGAAAAGGATATTTAACCTCTATATAACCAGAAGAAAATTAATAACCAAAATATGTAAGTAAATAGAGACAAGCAAAACAAATCCAACTAAAATAAAGTGGGCTAAGAATAAAAATAAGTTCTAGAAAAGAAAACCAAAATATCAAATAAGCCTATGACGATATGCTTGTTAGCTAAAACATTGGTAATTAGTGATACTTGAAGGTAGATAAGATACAATTTCACACCCCTGAAATTGCTGGCCAAAGCTGGCACATCTGACAACAGGGTGCAATGGAGATTTGCGTATTCCTGCAAGGATCGAATTGTGCAGTTGCCCCCCAAAGTAATCCACTCTTATCTGCTAAGATGGAGACAAGTCTTCCCTTTGACACAGCAATCACAATCCAAAATACACAGGACAGAGAGACATGCATTCCACATAACCATGAAACATGCACAAAGAGAAGCTTTATTGTGCCATTTTAAGAGTGACAATTTCATCATTTATAAAAAAAAAAGGGGGTGACTTGTAAGAAATAAATTAATTACAACATACGCATTTATAGATCAGTACCTAAGATACAGTGTGTAGTCAGTGTTAGCAGTTTTAATAAACCAGTCTTTAAGCCTCCATTATGTTGATTCTCAGTAACTACTGTACTATGTGCAAGATTTCACATGTTTTCTTACAGAAACATTCTTTTCTCCCCAACTGCTGACCTCATTTAATGACTATTTCTCTTGAATGAGAACAAGTCAATTTGCCATATAATACAAAGACAGCCTGGCTGGGATCTGGGTGGGACTTGTACATCCTCTGGGGTCATGTTTATGTTAAACCTTTTGTCCAAGGGTGAGCTGGGCAATTATCCCAGCCTACATTTTTCTCAGTGAGGTCTGCCAAAGTTCTTAAATTATTTTGATACACCAAATCAACAGATGTTAAATCAGGTCGGGTGGCATTTTAATTGTGCCCCTTAACAGGACTTCTAATTGTAAAGTTCTACTGTAAATAAATATAAAAGAGAAGGGAAAAATAAAGAGAGGAAGGAAAGAGGGCAGGGAGGAATAAAAGGAACTAGAAAGGGGAAAAAATAGACTCTAAATATTTCTTATGAGGAAAAGCTGAAGATAGCTAACAAACAGAAACCCTTCTGGCTTCTCACCCAGAATTTAGCAGTACAATTAAAACAGACAAGCAAACAAACAAACAAAAAAGAACCTCACTATGTAGCATTGACTGGCCTAGAATTCACTATGTTGACCAAGCTAGCCTTGTACCTACAGAGATCTGCTTGCCTGTGCCGATGAAATTCTGGGATTAAAGGGATGAAACCCACACCTACCCAACATGTAGATGTCAGCAAATGTCTTTTACCCTCATCTATAATTACTTTATAAACTTCTTTCTGAGCTACACATATAGCCTCAAACTCTTAATCCTGTAAACAAACTAACGTGGAGGCTTAATATGTGCTAGTAATGTTGCATACTTACCTGAAAACTTATTGCCATTTTTAAACGGCCTTAGGAAATAGGCACCGTTTTTTCACCAGTATTTTCAGTGAGTCTCTGCTCTCTGTTGTACATTTGTCACCCTGGGCACTCAATGTGGAAAAATCCTGAGAGTAAACTGTGAGGGCTCTGCCAAGTCTTACTGAGTATCTGGACCCTTTGCCAGTTCAGGAAAAGGAGGCTCTACGAGTATTCTCCAACCCACTTTCGCTGCTTTACGGTATTACTCACAGAGAACATTATTTTGATTAGTTGAACAGAAAGGCCATAAAATTTTATTAATAAGATATACTTATTACATAATGTGTATTTTATAAATATTTATAAAGCAGGACAATATGGCGTTTACCCACTTAGTTACAAATCATTACTTGATTTCTGCTTCACTATGAATTGTACAGTGTAGTCCCCAATCTGTCTTACCATTGTTAAAGCTAGAACTGGTTCTTGTTGTCTGTTCCAGTCTTTTCCTACTTCCAAAGTATGCACCCGCACATGCGCGCACACACACCACAGAAGATAGATATATGAATGTAGAATACAGTTAATTAGGGTCACTATGCTTCCCAGCTTCATCTTTTCCTTAGCCTATGAGCCCAAGCTTTGAACAAGCAATTCATTAAAAAAAATCATCTTTCCAGTAAACTCATTTTTTATTATTTTCCATTTACCTTTATTGACTCATATACCCAATATTGCAAAAGCTTTCTAATGAAAATTATAGTTTTTTTCCATTGTTTAGAAACTTAACTTATACTTTATAGGAATTTATAAGGTAATATTAAAAATAGTGCAATAAAACAGCAATTCTTGGTTTAACTATGTAATTACTTCATATGTCCACAAAAATATGATGGAAACACAGGTCATTTCTAAATGCAAATCATTTGAAAGACAGCAGTATTCCCAAGAGTTAGATCTTTAATCTGACCATCTCTCCGCTTTACTAAGTCTTTCATTTTTGTTTTTTGTTCTTTGGAGATAAAGTTCCCTAGAAGATTTTTGTCATTGAGGTTTTTCATATATCAACAAAGAACAAGAGAGTTTTTTTTTTTTTTTGCTTTTGTTGAAATGACATTTTAGTAGTTTTTAAACTAATGTTCTTTCCAACCCATTAGGATAACCAGCAATCCTCCCCCCCCCCCCGGGAAACTGTTGCAATTTCCTCTTTGTCTGTGAGTTGTATCAACTCTTGTAGTTAGTTCACTGTTCTTGGTCAGCAGGTCCATTGTTCCTTTTAGCTATGTTCCTTCCATCAACTATGAACCTTTTAACATTACACAATTTTAGATGCTGCATTATTCTTCCTTTCATAGTCAGTTAATTCCTTCTGGAGTGTTCAGTTATCTAAAGACTCCCTACTTTGAGCACTTCCCCATTGGAAGTGGGCCATACTTGTTTGTTCATACTAGTACAGACATTTACTTAGTGATTTTTTTTTAATTTTTATGGAAATCATTTTCCCATACAAATACATTTTGGTAATACTCTTTTTCTCAACTTCTCATAGATCCTCCTCACCTCCCTACCCACCCAACTTCATTCTCTCTATATATATATTCCTCTCTCTCTCTCTCTCTTTCTCTCTCTCTCTCAAAAATAAAAGACATTCAAATAAGGAGATAGTGTCTTCCAAACACAACAGGACTGATACACATATGAACCTACAGAGGCTGTGACAACAACATGCATGAGTTCAAACCACACAAAAGCCCACCACTAACCAAGAAGCTATTTGCAGTTGGTATATGCTGTAAAAGGGAATATTGCCTTTCTCCAATGGAGTGTCACTGGGTGTATCAACTGTATTCCAGGGCAGGTGCCATGTCCAGAGTAATTGGCCAACACAAAATAGACTCCTGGAGATTTGGGGTTTTAGTTTGTTTTGTGTCTGCAAACTGTGTGTGTGTGTGTGTGTGTGTGTGTGTGTGTGTGTGTGTGTACTTTTTATTTTGTTTTGTTTTCAGTGTTGTTCAATTAATCAATGTCTTAATAATGCCCTTTACCATGGAATTTTTTAAACTTTCTTATCCAATATTTTTCAGAATTCTACAAGGAAGGAAATTCACTGGTAAGAAAACGGAGATTCAGTGATTAAGGAGTCACAAACTTGCACTTAATCATATAATTGGTAACTCAGACACCAACACCTTGTCAATCTGATCCCAAAGTTGGTCTTCCCTAAACTTTTACTTAATTGTGCCAGAGAAATTCTGCACCAAAGTTGCCCAGAATATTTGGTGAAAAAAAAAAAAAAGACTAATGGTCCTTTCAAAGGCTGTCTAAATTGGCACCTAAGAAGAAAGGAAATACACATTTTTCAAACAAGCCCCAAATATTCTTTTTAGTACATAAAGTTTCAGAATCACTGAACTGTTAGACTCATATTTCATGATTGTTCTGTTTTTCTATCAGCAACCACAGGATCTGGCTCATTGATAACAAGTATTTGATAAACTGAAACTGAATAAGTCTACCATAAGGAAAACGTGTTGCTATTGGTACAAGTGCCTTTGACTCTTTAGAGAAAGGGACTATACAAATCATAATGTGATTAGTATTTTCATACTGAAGCTGGGTAGCCCAAACACTGACATCATCCAACTTGGGGAGAGACACACTCATTATTCTACACTATAGTAAGGTTGTGGTACAATGGCCTTTCTTACACGGATATTTGTTGGGAGGATGATACAAGAATGTCTCAATACTGTCCATAAAAAAAATGACATTAACTTCAGAATGAAGTGTTTGCCCCTTGTCACACAGTACTGGCCTCTGTATCTGTAATCTTATGAGTTTTTCAAAGTCTTGCCATGAATCATTGTCCAAAACAATCATGCCCTATAGGTACATAAATTGTATATGCAAATAAAGTCACAGCAAACCAACATCAGCATGTGGCTTAAATAGTAGAAGTAGCAGAGGATTGGTGGCACACATCTTTAATAATCCTAGCACTCGGGAGGAGGAGGCAGGTGGATCTCTGAATTCCAGGCTGCCTTCTTTACAGAGCTAGTTCCAGAATAGTCAAGGCTATGCAGTGAAACAAACAAACAAAAAAACTGGTGGAAGTAGTGGCCATGAAAGGTAACATTAGCTGTTTGTTTCTTAGTTTGTATGGAGGAAAGGGAAGATGAGCGTGTTATGCTACAGGTAGAAGGGACCACACTGCTCTCTTCATGAACCTTCTGCTTGGCTAACAATAGCAAGTGTGAAGACACTCTTCAAGGTAACGGTAAATTTTTCTACATCAATGGTTCTAGAGAAATCAAACAAGTCAACTCTAAAGATTCCAGTTCTCTTTATTTGCTCAGGATATTTCTGGCTAAGTTTTTGTGAGGGCCGAGAGACTGGGAAATACCCATACTTGCTTCTACCGCCATGTGTCTGTCTGGTTCAGAACAAAACTATAAGACAGCAAGAAGATAGAAAACGAGATTCATTTGCAGGATGATGGCCTTCAGGAATGAAGCAGCCTGTGTGTAAGTTGCTAACTCAGTAACAACCCAAGTTCCCCGGGGCCCTTTCTTTAGGAGCAATAACAACCTGGTCATTGGGCCGCCAAATAATTAGTAAACCTTCTGATGAGTTCCTACCTGGAGATGTTTCTGACCTGTAAGTTTCCACTTCTTGCCTGTGTATAGAAACATCAGACGTTGAGTTTCTCACCATCGTTTTGAGAGCATAATTCTAGAAAGAGCCTCTGATAATCATATTTGTAAGTCTCTTTCCAAACTATAACCCAAAGCGTGGTTACACTTGAAGTGAAATAATTTTATTTTTCATCTTGCACCAAATAGGCTACAAGAATAATACAACTCAGTAAAGGATTCTGAGAGTTTACATCATATTAAAGGCTTTGAATGCCCATATTTATCCAAAGCCCTCCTGAGGTGGTTTGAATAGGAATGGTTCACACAGGCTCTTGTATTTGAACATTTGGCCCATAGGGGTTGGCACTGTTAGGAAGACTGGCCTTGTTGAAGTATGTGTGGCCTTGTTGGAGGAAATGTGTCACTGTGGGGGTGGGCTTTGAGGTCATATATGTTCAAGCTGTGCCCAGTGTCTTCTTCTGCTGCCTGTAGATCAAGATGTAGAGCTCTCAGCTCCCTCTCCAGCAGCATGTCTGCCTGCACACTGCCATGCTTCTCATCATGACAATAATGAACTAAACCTCTGAAACTATAAGCCAGCCCCAATTAAATGTTTTCCTTTCTAATAGTTATTGTGTTCATGGTGTCTCTTCACAGCAATCAGTGGTGTGCTGAGACATCCATGAAACAGAAAGACTCCAAAATAGTTTTCACTTCCAATATAGAAGGCATCATGACTCACAGTCTAAGAGGGAACACTTGTGTTCTTGGAAATATCTACTTTAAATACTTAGTAGTCTCAAATTACAAACAGATTAAAGAATGAAATTTAGAAAGTGAGTATAAATGTATTTAAACTAAAAGGGTAAAAGGATTTCCTGAAATAAAAATAATCAAAAGGGACATGACACAGCTGTTGGACTCATGAACTCACAGCAGCTGTGGTTACCTGCCCAGGACCATCTATGGGTGGAGGTGGAGCTCACAATTTTCCACCCATAGCTAAAAAGTCATTAGCAGTTAATGGTGACTGGAAGAATAGTCACTTTTCTTAGGGAGAGTTGCCCAAGCTCTAGTGGATGGTTCCATACTTACACACATACGGCGAGAACTAATTAAGGCAGAGTAGGATATTTTTAAAAAGAAACAAGATCAGGGCGTTTGCAAAGGGAAGTGTTGGGGTGTGGTTAAGAGGGAGTGGCATGGAAAAAATGGTGGAGGGCTGTGGGGGTCCTCTTCCCCTCTTGGCCTGTTGGCTTATCAGGTCAAGAGGAGAAAGAGGCAGAATGGGCAACAGGAAGCTTTGGACACAGCCCATGAGCATGGACAGAGGGAGTCCTCTGGGAAACAGACTTTGGTGAATCAGTTCAATTTTATTCCAGAGTATAAGGAATATATAGGACTGGGGAGCCTGGGGACGAACCCTAATTTGCATTAAGTGGCATGCTCTTATCACAAGGCTTAGTATGTGGCAGTAGGTTCCTATAGCAGAGCTCTTAGCATAAGTCTTCTCGGCAGAGATCTGTGCCAAGGGTCAAGCTAAAGATGAATCAGGCATCTGGTTTAGAGACAGTTTTTAGATAAAGTCAGTCCTCCAGGCCCCTGAACATTCTGAGGGAGCTCCATGTTGCTGAGCTATTGAGATAAGCTGCCAGGCTATGGCAGACTGTGACCTCTAACAAGTCAGCAATATATTCCAACAGAGTAGACATAACCATAATACATGGTATATATCTATAAAATTCTTAAAATATTAAAACTTTTATTAGATAATTTGAAAATTTTAATAACTTTGAAATTTAGTTAGGGTTTTATTACTGTGAAGAGACACCATGACCACAATAACTCTTACAAAGGAAAACACTTAATTGGGGCTGGCTTACAGTTTCAGAGGTTTAGTCCTTTATCACCATGGTGGGACATGGTGGCATGCAGGCAGACATGGTGCTGAAGGAGGAGCTGAGAGCTCTACATCTTGTGCTACAGGCAGCAGAAGGAGACTATGTGCCACATTGGACATAGCTTTAGTATATATGACCTCAAAGCCCACCCCCACAGTGACACATTTCCTCCAACAAGGCCACACATACTCCAACAAGGTGACAGATATATCCTAATAGTGCCACTCCCTGTGGGCCAAGCATTCAAACACCTGAATCTATGGGGGCCATACCTATTCAAACCACCACACTTTGCAACATTAAAATCTAGACATGCAAAAATTGAATAAAATCTGGGTAAAAGTTTGAAAATGCTTTTTGTTAATTCAAGATTATATTTATAAAAAAGAAAAACACTAAGGCCGCATTAACAAATGAACAAAGATAATGGTTTTTAAGGAACAGAAAAGGGATAGTAAACATTTGGAGAACATAATTGTATTAAAAAAGAAAAATTACAAGTAATTAAAATGTGATATTTATTTTAACTTACCAAAAAAAAGCAATAATGATAATATTCTTTGCAAAGCTCAGTGTCATGGGCACTCTATTTAATTGCTAGTAAGAATGGCAATTGTTAGAGCCTTTCTGAAAATAATGTAGTGGCATATTTGACATATTTTATAAGCGAGGATTTCCACATCTGTGAATTTGTTTTAAGGAATATTCCAATCCATCCGTATAATAGAATATTGAATAACCAATTACAGAGTTAACTTAATATATTTAGTTCATAAACATTGTAAAGAAAAAGTTACTGATTGGCTACCTGGGAGATTATCATGGGGACTGCCGGACAAAAGTATCTGTGTACTTGGGCCTCGACCACCAGATCCTCCATGCTAATAGTAGAATTCAGGTGAGAGTCTTTTGGGTATGTGTTATCATGACTGTCTTTCATGATGGCATTAAACCAGTTTACATAATTCAGTAAGACTCCGTGTTCATGAGGCTGGATCCCAACGGAAACTCTACACATCGAAACTCAAATACTGGTTATCAGTCATTCATGTCCTACACAATAGCTGGGAAAATTAAGGCTTGTCCACACAACTCCACAGAAAAGGGATTGCCTAGAAGCTCATACTTAGTCCCACTTAGGCTCTTAATGTCTGCACCTCCCCACCCACCCCCACCCCCCCACCCCACCCCACCCCGCTTTGGTGAGTTTAATCTGTGTCCTTTTACATGCTTAAACTGGCAAAACAAAAATGTATGTTTCAAATATCTTAAATGTTTCTATGATAATACTCATAGAAATAGATTATAAACTGTTTATAAACTCTAAACTTTATTCTAAACATTTTATCTTTAATAACATTGGGGGGGAGGGGAAGTATGTGCGTGTGAGTCCAGGTACCAGTAGAGGTCATAAAAAGGTACCAGATGCCCTAAAGCTGGACTTACAGGCAGTTGTGAGCTGCCCAGTATGGGTGCTGGGAACTGAATTCAGGTCCTATGCAAGAGTGGTACTCCTTCTTAATGGTTGAGCCATTTCTGCAGACCCTCAACTTTATTTTTAAAAACCCCTTTTAAATGCTGGAAAGCAGTAAACTTCCTTAAATCACTAGCAAATATGTCTCCAGTGAAGCCAACAAAACGCGTCTCCTTCCATTTTAGAGAAACGGCTGGTTCTTCCTGTTATTCTTGCTTTAAGTGTTATTCTTCCCCCACCACCACACAAATTGGCCCTACCTACAAAAAAAAAATTCATTGGTGTTCATCTGACCAGTCATAGTTTCCGTCTGAAAGTTTTGTTTGGCAATCATAACTTTAGCTACACATCTGATGGATATCCTGCATTTCATCAGACCTAAAGAAAAAGTGTAATTACGTATGTGTCTAAGCATTTTCAGTCCTTGTTTTTTATTAAGGACACTGCTTTCCTCCTACATCCCACTCACAGGTCCTCTCATGAGGGAACAGTCACATGAAAAATGATGCTGTGGGAAAAAATACACACACACACACACACACAACAACAACAACAACACTAAGAGGAACTCCGAATTTTGAAAGTCAACGAACCCATTGTGCGCTCCTCCTTCTCTCCACACTTCCTTTGTCTCCAGGTCTTTGTGCTGATCCTCAAGGTCATTCCAAAACCATACTGTACTATGTAAGCTAAAACTCCAAATCAGTGGATATTGAACTATGGGATTTGATAGGAATTTGTGTTATATACAAATTGGGAAAGCAAGTAATCATGTTTGACATTAAAATAACACAAAACAAAAGCATTAAAATAAAGCAATAGACTATGTGGAACAAAAGCATTAAAATAAAGCAATAAACTATGTGGAAACAGAATTCTGCTCGAGGATAGGTGCTGTCTTTATCTAGAATAATTTATGCCAGGTAAGAATTAAAACTTTTCATTGTATTCCTTTGTTTCAGAACAGTGTGATCTGGTCGCTTTGTGGTACTTACTGAAAATGCCACTTTAGAGATAACCATAGATCCTGACTTCTGGAACCAAGTACTGTTTTACTCTTATTTTCTCTATTAAAACAATTATTCCCAGGACATACCTCTGATTTCCTCTAACCATTTTCCTTTAATCTAACTGAAATGACTTCTGAATGAATAACTAAGAAACTTTTCTTTGTTTTGTTCTAATCTTTCAGCTGTTTCTTGTTGTCTGTAAAGTTCATCAACTTTCCTTCTGACATTTAAGGCCCTACAGGAGACTCTAAAACAAAACTTCACTTCCATCAGCTTTCCTACATCTCTTCAGTCACATGAAAATCTTCCTTCGTTGATTGCTTCCTTTTACCTACATTCAGATCTGGGCCATTCTTTAAAGGAGGATGTGGTATCAATAATGAGCCCCAAGAGCCTATGTGTTAAAGACTTGATCTCTATTTGGCACTATTAGGAAATGGTGAAACTTTTAAGACCTGGAACCTAGTGAACAGTCTTCTGGTTACTTGGTATGCCATTGAAGGGGACTGTGGGACCCTGGGCTATTGCTCTCTCACTCTCATCATAAAGTCAACAGCTTTGTTCTGCTGAATTCTTCCTACCTTGTCCTGATTCACTACAAGTCCAAAAGCCACAAAACTAACTAACCATGGTTGGAAACTGTAAGCAAAAGTACCCTTTTCTGTTCAAAAGACCATTGGCTGGAGTCTGTTATAGTTACTGAAAGCTGAGTAACACAGGTGGTAATCCAAGCCTGAGCTGATAGGATAAATGGCCAGAATAAAACACCACAGGCAGACTCTCAGGGCAATTTAATGCTTATTTCTTGAGAAGTTAGTCTGCAGGCATTTAAACAAAATGATGAAGGAAGGAAGATAAATAAAAATAGTTGCAATACATGGTATTGTACTACTAGAATGCTTCTCATTTATGAATACTGTAATCTCATGAAATAAGAACTTTTTAATATTTTTTCCTTTATAGATACACTTGTCCCATTTACAAGTAGACAGCTAGTGGACATACAGTATTTACTAACAGAGTAAGCATTTGTAGTTTTCATTGATTATCATAGTAATATCTCCTTTTATTTTATAATACATCTTAATATTCACATTTATAATTAAGTGTAACTCTTCTAGCAAATATTAAGTAGATAAATCATATTAAATAGAGAGAGGATCAACTACAGCACATATGAGGAAAAGTGTAAATCAAAGGGGAGCCGCTTTGAAAACAATTTAGCATCCTGGAATGATGGGTACTTTGGGGTGTACCAAATGATTACATTTGGAACTTTCATGGATGCTGTATACATTCTTATATACCAAGTAACATGCTTCTAAATGATTACAAAGCAAAATTTTCAAAAAGTAAACAATTGAAAATAATGTTTCAGTAAAACTTAACGAAAGAAACTCATCGGGAATAGTTACATAGACATGACCCTACCTCAGATTAATGAGCAGGTGAATAACAGCTAACAGAATGATACAGCTGTAAAAAGTCAAGACTATAGTGAATTTGATGGGTTCTTTACTTGGTTTTACTTCATGAACTTCTCCTCATCAAAGTTCTCCAAACAGTAAACTTAGCCTGTTGAACACATGGGAAGAATTAGACAGAAAATCTTTTCTTTTACGTTGTCATGGCCAGAAAAATCTCTTTGTTTAACTAGAACACTGTTTTTGACCTCAAATTTGCCACAGAAAATTTGTGGGGAGATGATTTGTGATAAATATCAATTCATGTTTCTGCTCAGCTTTTCAAAGGATTTTGCAACAATTTCATTGCAATTTTCCAGAACTTTATGTGGTCTGACTATGCTATAAAACCTTTGTTATTTGGTTCAGTACAAAGATCATCATAAAACTATTGAGCTAGAAAGGACATGGAGCTTGTTAATTCTGGTCTCTAAAGAGACCTTGTTACTAAGCTGAAACATATGGTTCCTCCTCTTCTGGCTTGTCTTACCACATGGGCCATCACACCTACCAAGCTCCAATTCTGTGTCCACACTCTCTTAGAAATCGTTACCATAACCATATCATTGTCACAATCATTGCATTACCGTGTCGCATGAAACGTAAAGCTGTGACTTCGAATAAAAGGAGAGCATATCCAATGGCAACAATTCTCGTGTCTGTGAATTTGAAATGACATTTCTCTTGTAAGGTTCTTATCTTCAGTTTCAGAAAATGCATCTCAAATTTTTTGTTTCTAAAAGTAAGGGATCTGAGTGAATGATTGGGCAGGCCATGTGACTCTATTGTAGTTACTAGGAATAGAAGGAAATCTAGAGAAACTTTTATCTTGCTAACATCTTTAGGTTCACCACTGAATCACTGTATAAATAAAATTAAAATAAGATGGCATAGAAATTATTTAAGAGCTCCGAATGTCTTGAGGAGTCCTGTTTCCCTCATCCTCATATTCTTTGTCTAATTGAAATAGACAGACATAACAAACATATTAATTCCTTAAAAGTAAACAAATTGAAAGTCAGTAAATATTTACACAATACTGCAGAGATATTGACAACAAAAGTCTATAGCCTATGAACAGACATGCTTGAGAAATGAAAAATTCTGCCTGGGAACTTCCAGTCCATCACAGGTGACCCTATCGAGAAAACTTGAACATTAAACTTTCAGTTGAACAGATCCTGTCTCCCTCATTTGCTCTCTCAGCACATCAGGTCAGCAAGCCTGTCCTTGGTTCACCTAAGAATGTTAAAACAAAGCCCATTTACTCAGATACGTCTTCTTAGAAGTTGGGTATGCAGATGCTCTCAGTTGAAGAGCCTACCAAAGTGCAAAGCTTTACATTCAATTTTCATCACTGCAAAAATAAATAAAAAATTTAAATACCTCCCATTTACTTCTTTCTTCTTCTAAATCACCTCACATGGGACAACTTTCCAGTTTTCCTCCAAGGAGTTTCTTCTTTTAATAACTTTTTGCCAGTATGATACCATAAAATATGATAGAAATAGGCTGAGTATCTAGCCCACAGATAGACACCTTAACTACCATGTGTAAGACTTCGAGTCTAATCCCCAGGACTACCAAAGAATAAATAAAAATATTTTAATATACCTAGAATTAGATATATATTTTTGATATACACTATCTTATACCCTAGACTTTAGATTTCAGTTACTAAAACTAACCATAATTCTGATTTTTATATAATTCAAGAATTATTCATTCAGCAACTATTTACTAAGTACCTAGTAAATTCTAAGTTTTAGGCTAGGGCTTGGGGACGCAAAATCAAATAATGCTCTCACCCTGTCCTCCAAAGGCTGCATTATACCATTAGCCTAAGAGAAGACTGTAAGTTAAAACTCTGGCTTATGTCCATTTGTATTTTTCAAGTAGATCACTAATACGCCTACCTATAGGCAGAGAAATTTACTTCCAAATTTGCTTCCAACAGTAAAATATAGCTGGAGAGTTTCTCTCCGGGTCCCGCCAAGCCCCCCCAGTCTCACAGCCCACTTATAAAATAATCACTCAGAAGCGTATATTACTTATAAACTGTATGGCCATGGCAGGCTTCTTGCTATCTATTTCTTATATCTTAAATTAACCCACTTCTATAAATCTGTACCTTGCCACGTGACTCATGGCTTACTGGTATTTTACATCCTGCTCCTCATGGCGGTGGCTGGTAGTGTTTCCTCACTCAGCTTTCCACTTCCCAGACTTCTCCTCTCTATTTGTCCCGCCTATACTTCCTGCCTGGCTACTGGCCAATCAGCACTTTTTTTATTAACTAATCAGAGCAACACATTCAGAGCATACAGAACATCCCATGGCAGTAAAGTTCACTATGACTTTATTCCCAATATTCCTCTTAAGAATGAAATTTTTTAACCCTTCTTTTTCAATGTGATATATCCTATTTTTTTAATCTCATTAAATTTAAGTGAAAAAAATTACTGCAATTTCAGTATTTTAAATGGCCCTGTAAAAATGAATAACAGAGTTAAGAACAAATGCCTAAAGGGGAGACTTTCTGCTCCCATAAATTTCCAGGCCACACCTTGAGTACGATGGTCATAACAAAGTGGGGTTGCTAACGACTGTCATGCAACTTACATTTTGTGAATCCATTCACAAATCATACATAGTGCTTCACCAAGTATATTAAGTGATCTGCTTAAGAAGTATACTGCACAAGTTTTGTTGATTTACCATATTTTTAAAGAAAAACACTACAAAGAAGATATAAAATGTACCTTATTCTCAGTGAACTTACCTTCAAACCTTGTGATATCACAGTTCTCCAAAGTTCCTCTAAGTGTCACAACTTATTACCCCATCTATAATTTTGCTAAAGATTAAGATAATGTTTTCAGGTCTGTTTTGTCCATGTTCCCTCTTTCCATGTCAGATGATATTTTGTTTGTGTTATGACGAATAAAGCTCATCTGGAGATCATAGGGCAGAACTAGCCTCTAGTTAACCATAGAGGCCAGGCAGCGGTGACACAAACCTTTAATCCCCACACTTGGGAGGAGAAAGCAGGAAGAAGAGGAGTTCAAGGCCACCCTGGACTACATGAGATTGAACCAGTATAAAAGAGAAACAGAGCTGGGTGGTGGTGGCTCACACCTTTGATCCCAGCACATGGAAGGCTCACATTTTTAATTCCAGCACTAGGGGTGTGGAGACAGGAATATAAGGCAGGTGGAGAAAGGTTCTTGACCCCATCCCTCCCCCCATTCAATCTGAGGATTCATAGAGTTAAGAAATCTCTCTACTGGCTGTTGTTCTGCTTCTCTGATCTTTCAGCTTTCACCCTAATAACTGACTCGAGGTTTTTTTTATTATTAAGACTAATTAAAATCATGCTTCATTTCTGTCTTTCAGGAGTTTAAGTTCTCAGATGGTTTCTTCAAATTAACATGTCAAAGTTCTAGAACTACTGCAGACATGATGATTATTTCTCTGATTTAATTAAGAAAAGGGAGCAGTTCTCTATGCCCTGTGGATGCATATGAATCTTATCTCAGTAGCTTGTCAAACTGCAGGTCCCACATCAGTGGCAATGTGTTAGGACCCACAAGTACATTTCTGGCAACCTGCTAGGTGATATTCACGCTCTGACTAATGGACCACATTTTGTGTGGTAAGACTTTGGAAGGTCCTCAAGTATGCATAGGACTGCCCAGAGAATCAGTTACACTCTATGAGGCTCTAGAATTTCCATTATTTTTTACAATTCTATGTCATTATTCCAATATTGGCACAAACTTGCACCTCTACCAAAGATGTCTACATCCTAACCCCTAGAACCTAGGAATATATTCTAATACATGGCAAAAGGGATTATAGATGAAGGTAAGGTTCCCAAAAATAGAACTACCATATGACCCAGCTGTAATACTCCCAGATATACACCCAAGGAAATCTAAGCATATCACCAAGAAAAATGTGCATCAATGTTTCTTGTGCACTATTCACAATAAACAAACTATGAAATCAATCTGAATGCCATCAGTAGATAAAAGAAAATGCTCTACATGTAAACAGCAGAGTTTTATCTCACTGAAAGAGGGAAATTGTGTAACCTGTAGCATGAACTTGAGATTGTCACATCAAGCACAAATAGCCTGACTCAAGACAACAAGTATCACCTATTTTCTCACATCCACAAAAATATAGATTTTTAAAATTACACACATCAGACATGAAAGTAGAAAGTAGAGCTATGTAGGTAGAGGGAAGAGTCAAAGTGAAGGGGGTAGAAGGAAAAAAAGAAAAGAAATGGAGGGTGAACACTGCATGTTCTGTTTGTACCTGAAAAATAAGAAGTCGAAGGGAGGAAATAGGAAGTGTATTGGGGATAAGGGAGGGTAACATGGGAGTAAGTATGAGCAAAGAGCAATGGTATACAGACATGAAAATGTCTTAATTAAACCTGTTATTTTGTACAGCAAAAGAAAAAGGAAATGAGAGTTATTTGTTAAAATAGGGAAAGTAAGGGGCTGGAGAGGTGGTTGAGTGATTAAGGACACTTGGTGTGTGTGGAGGTTAGAATAGGAAAGGCCCCCATAGGCTCATATAGTTGAATGCTTGGCCATTAGGGAGTGGTGCTACTTGACAGGGATTAGGAGGTGTGGCCTTGTTGGAGGAGGTGTGGCCTTGTGGGAGGAAGTATGTCACTAGGGGTGGGCTTTGGGGTTTCAAATGCTCAACCCAGACCCAATGTCTTTCTCTCTGCCTGCTGCTTGTAGATCCAGATGTAGAACTCTGGGCTCTTCTCTAGCCCCATGTTTGCATGCCTGGCACCATGCTTTACACTATGATGACAATGGACTAAATCTCTAAAAAGGTAAACAAGCCCCAATTAAATACATTTCTTTATAAGAGTTGCCATGGTCATGATGTCTCTTCACAGCATTAGAACACTTACTAAGACACTTGGCAATCATGAGGACATGAGATAGCTGAAGCTTTCTGAATGCCTTGTTCAGGGAGAGACCCTGTCTCAAAGGAATAAGGCAGAGAGTTATAGAGGACACGCAATAACAAACCCTACCTCTTGCCTCTGCTGTATAAATTACACAGAGAGAGAGAGAGAGAGAGAGAGAGAGAGAGAGAGAGAGACAGAGACAGAGACAGAGAGAGAGAGAGAGAGAGAGAAAGACAGAGAGACAGAGAGACAGAGAGACAGAGAGACAGAGAAATGGGAGTTAAGAAAGAGCTGAAATATGGGTTAGTAGATAAAGAGTTTATTACCCAAGAACATGGACTGGAGTTCATATCCCCAACTTCCACATAAATCCTGGCCCCAGCGTAGCAGCCTGCCTGTAATTCCAGTCTTAGGAGAAAATTGTAGGAATGGCCTGGCTAGCTTGACTAGTCCAACTGGCAAGCTCTGAGTTCAAGTGAGGGATCCTACCTCAACATATAGAGAGTAATAGAGAAAATACCTTTCATCAACCCCTGGCCTCAACACACATGTGTGTTTGTACTGCCCAAACATATGCAAACACACATGCACACCACACACACATGCACATGTAAAGAATAAAGCCAGGGATATTATCCCTAAGTACTCGTGCAGATTCAATATAATCACAGGGATCCTTAAAACTGAAAGAAGGAGTCATCATAGAGAGCTACAGCTCTTGAAGAATAATCACAGAGATACACTTCCACTTCCCTGAAGATGTGGAAACCAAGTATGGAAAAACGGACCACTTTTCAAAGTTCAAAGGGTCCATATGCTTAGTCAGGAGCCTCCAAAAGACACACCACCTGGCTGACATTTTGTTTTTAGCACAGTGAGGCTCATATCAAACTTCCAACCTAGGGAACTGTAGAATAATGTCTGTGTGTTTTAAATTAATTCATGGTAATTGTCAGAGCAGCAAGAGAAAGCTAACTCATTCTCATTACCTTACTTTCACAGAATAAGAGCCAACTCCAGTGTTTTCTATGATGTCATGGATTTCTTTTTAGAATAATATTTGGTGAAGTTTTTGCCCTTCTTTGGGTTGCCCTTTATTTTGAAACTATGAAAATCTGTAGATGACATGAGAAGTCTTGTTTTATATAGAAGTCACTGAACCATATATAGGACTATATAGTGCATTTTATTATACTAAATTATCATGGATTTTTTTAACTCTTAAAATTGTTTTGTTGGGTTTCAAATAAGACTTACTACTAATTGCCTACAGTCTGATTTTAATTGTAGTGTTTTTGTTTTTAGAGTACAATAATATGTTACCATTACTGATTCAAAAATAATTGAAAACCCATAAAATGATTTGGGGATTAGAATTCTTCTCCTTTTTTTATTTTTAGATACTGTTGCCAAATTTATCACCAAATAAGTTTAAATGTCAGCATAATAACTTTTTCATAAATTCTAAATCAGATGGAATTTGGGTTGGAAGGAACCTATACACGTGCCAGAATGGAAAACATTTAGAATTAGGTCTCTTACATGCACAATTTTTAACCTATTAGTAATGGAAAGAAGGGATGTCAATAAAATTAAAACATCCTGGGGTTTTGTTCCTCTAAACAATTGAAGTTTCATCACGCAAGAGTTCAACAAAGGAAATCAGCTAAAAATACAAAAGATTTGAGGATAAAATGTTATATCAAACAGTAAATTGCTAAAGAATGTATTCAAAACCTGTGGAAGAGCTTTCATCTATTCAGATATAGTGGAGTTTTGTTTGTTTTATATGTCATTCAACAACCTGTTTGAGAAGTCGCTTCTAAGTGTCAACAGGCCTAGTTCTTAATGTTCCATGTGTGATAACAGGGACCATCACAGAGTGGTCTCCAGTCTCTCCCTAGAAGTGGAGACTTGGGGAAGAGGACTGAACATGAGAAAGATACCAGAGGAGCCCTTAAAGAGAAAGAAAAAGGCAAAGGTTCAATATGACAGTGAAATACAGAAGTTAGCGGAGAGTGGGACCCTTATCAGTCGGGGCTTGAAGCTGCAAACAACAGAAACCAGTGCTGGGTTTATTTGGGGAGATGTTCCAGAGCTGTTCACAGTTCTTTGAGCCTGAAAACACAGGGAAATGAAAGCAAGAAACCAAACCAGACCCCAAACCAGGTCAGACAAGCCATCAATGCATCTTCCATTAAATGCTCAATGTTTAGTTGCTCTGCTGTTGATTGGGCAGTTCCAAAAAAGCCACATCCTGCCACCTCCTCCTGTATACTTTCACTCATCCACAGAGTAACTGCAATGCCTGCTAAGAGTAAACATTGCGTCAGTACTTATTACTCTGTACTTTTTATGGAAAAGTGACAGAGAAATGCACTGTACATACTTGGTACAGATGCTGGTTTTGTTTGTTTGTTTGTTTTTTCTTTTTCCGGATATTTTCTATCTACATTCTTTTGAATGCATAGATGTGAGACAGAGAAATGTGGAGGCCCAACTGTAAATATGTGTATAATATTAAGAATATTCTAAGGGATTTCAGCTGTTAGTCAGCACTTGAGACACTCAAAAAAGGCAAAAGTCCATTGCAAGCCACCTGCATTCATTGTAAGGAAGTCAAAGTTCATCTTAACTAAACTCAAATCTCTTGAAGTCAGAAGAGAAGAAGGCTCTACCTCTCCAGTGACTGTCTCTTAAGTCATGTTGAGTTCAATGATATGAGCTGTTTCCTCTGGAAGTGACAGCAATGTGCCAACCACAGAGTCAATGCTGAACAAAAAGGTCAAGGATGCATCATGGCCATTGTGGACATACTGACAACGAGTACAAGGAAGGTTTGTTTTCAGGAAGCACGTGGTAATTATGTTAAATACCTTTCTGGCAATAAATAATGAAAAGATTATTGATTAATCACAAGAGTATCTTTTTTTCTTTTTTTTTTTTTGAGACAGGGTTTCTCTGTGTAGTTTTGGTGCCTGTCCTGGATCTCTCTCTCTCTGTAGCCCAGGCTGGCCTCGAACTCACAGAGATCCACCTGACTCTGCCTCCTGAGTTCTGGGATTAAAGGCGTGCGCTACCACTGCCCAGCTCATAACAGTACCTTAAACACTCAATTCTGGTGCAATGGCCTTCTCAATAATATATAAAAATATCCAACCAGAACTGAATTTTTACTGTATCTCAAACACTGATAGTCACTCCCAAAAATATTTTATTCTATCTTTAGTTCTGTTTGAACAACAAATACGAGGGAAATTGACAGCATTATAGCAACAGACTTGCTGAGGATTGCACAAAAAATGCTAAGCTCCCACCCCATTTACATTTTAGTTCGTAATTCTTAGTCCAATTTCCAAGCCCAAGACTGATTGAAAAGTGCTGAAGAACACTGACAATTTTCCCAGTTTTGTTTGGTTTGTTATTTTTTCCTAAATCTTAAAAGTTAGTTATGTCTACCGGGCCTGGTGTCACTTGAGAAACTGAGGCAGGAGGATTATGAGTTTGAGACCTGCATGATCTACAATAAGGTCAAAGCCAGTCTGAGTTACTTACAGAGACCTTGTCTCAAAACAGAAAAGGAAAGGAAGGGGTTACAACTCTGTGGTACAGTGCTTGCTTACAGTGCATTTCCTGAGTAAAAGCCCAAAAACCATAAAAAAAATAATTGATTAATTAATCAGCTAATCAATCAGATGTAATTATACCTATGCTGGCAAAATCTGATACTGCAAACTGAAAATACTTATTTGCCTGGGAATTCCCCAGGGTGGTCCAACCTTGAGCAACAATCTTTATAGAACCATTTTTCCATGTGAATCATTTGACTTAAAAAATTTTAAATTTTATGGGCCCCTGAGAGCTTTTTAATGAAGACTTAGCATATGAGGGGGAAGGGTATTTTTATCGATTGCCATCTCTGGGTGGTCAAGTTGAGGAGCCTCCCATTTTTGTTTTCTACTGCCAGATGGGCTAATGGTACAGCTTCCACTGTAAGGATGCATCATTCTCACTTTGCCCTGGCTCATTAGCAACCATTTGTATGGAGGCAACATGTACCTTTTCCTCCTGCTAATCTCTAATATAACTCACTTAGTGTTGCTGTATTTACTGATGATGTTGGTTTATTCCTCATGCTGCTCATGGGTATTAGCTTAAGAGCCTCTATGTTGATTAGTCTTTGTCACCTTGACACAATCTATGGTCACTTGGGAAGAAGGAACCTCAGTTATGGAATTTTTTTTTCCATCAGATTGGTCTATGAGCATGTTGGTGAGAAATTTTCTTGATTGTTAATTTATATAGGAGGGTTCAGTCCACTGTGGGCAGTACCACCCTTTGGCAGCTGGGCCTGGACTGCGTAACAAAGGTAGCTGAGGAAGCCAGCAAGTAGTGTTCCTCTGTGGTCTCTGCCTCAGTTTCTGTTTCTAGGTTCCTGCCTTGGCTCCCTTGATGGTGAACTATAAACTATAAGCTGGAATAAGCCTTTTCTAAATTTGACTATGATGTTTATCACAGCAAACCATCAGAACAGCTTTTAATCTCTCAAATTTCCAACTTCCTTTTCAAGGAATAGTAATAACCACAAATGCTGCTTATCTAAGTAGGCTGGGTATACAAACAAAAATTAACAATACTAAATTACTATTCAGAATTTTGTAATATGGATGTAGATAATCTTGACTACAATCTTGCTGATCTCATACAACCCTATCAAGGAAAAGCAAGAGACCCACAAGTCAGTAAAAAATGACCATCCTTTGTCCCACACAGCTTAAGACTAACCTGAGAGAGAATATGAAAAGCCCATAGGCATTATGAACAAAGGTCTCAAAAATCCTTGAGTACTCGGCAGATGAGAAGTTTAAAGAGGCTAGGAGTGGACACTCTGGTACCAATGGTGGGGATGGAGATGCACAGATGAAGAAAATCTGCATGCACATTTTTCATGAATTTCAAAACACTGCAAATGTTTTGTTTATCTTGTTGTCAATTTTATTATCCCTAACGATAAATCCTTTAAAGAAAACTATGCATGTAAGGAGTCATGGTAGTGACAGATTCTCTGCTGATACGTCTACTTTGACCTTGGTGAATGTGAGGACAAAATTTTTCTATTTTCCCTACTTCTCTTGATCTTCAGTTTAAATATCTTGGTTTTGACATATTACACTAAAAATTCATTAACTGGCTAATGTTTTGACAGATTCCTGTATGATGTTATCTCAAGAACAAATTGGCACTTGAACAAACAATTGAACCAAATACAAAAATCAAGAAATGTAATCTGTCATTTGCTGAGTAATATTGCCTGTAGCTGGATAGATACATATGCCAAAAGTCATCTGTTTCAATCTATCGTACTAGATATAATTAAGTAGTTTGACCTTATATTCTTGTGTGGATATTAATTGTAATCAAAGTACCCTCTGGCAAATAATACAAGAATCATTGGAGGAAAATAATATCTACTAAAGGCTTGTGAGATTAAGTCATGGGAAGAGAAGAGGAGATGTGTATTTCAAGTGCAGAATTAGTAATGGCAAAAGATTTCTGTTTGTTATCACTATAGAAACAATACATTTAACACAATCATTTCTTTTTTCAGATTTATGATATAAAATAAGTGTATATTTTATTTTTGTTGAATCTGTTTCAATTTCTGTTTCCTTATGATTTTACATTTAAGGAAGCATGTGCTTATTTGCTTTACCATTAAATATTTTGGTGCATAGCTTCTTTTTTTTTGTTATTGGGAATCTAGTTGAGTTTTTTTTGAATTTATTTCATTTTATTTTACAATATAATTCAACTTTACATATCAGCCATAGATTCCCCCGTTCTCCCCCCCCCCCCCCCCCCCCCCCCCCCCCCAGCCCACCCCCCATTTCCATCTCCTCCAGGGCAAAGACTCCCCCGAGGATTGAGATCAACCTGGTGGACTCAGTCCAGGTAGGTCTAGTCCCCTCCTCCCAGGCTGAGCCAAGGGTCTCTGCTAAGCCCCAGGTTTCAAACAGCCAATTCATGCACTGAGCACAGGACCCGGTCCAACTGCCTGGATGCCTCCCAAACAGATCAAGCCAATCAACTATCTCACCCATTCAGTGGGCCTGATCCAGTTGGGGACCCCTCAGCCATTGGTTCACAGTTCATGTGTTTCCATTCGTTTGGCCACTTGTCCCTGTATTCCATCCATCCCTGGTCCCAACAACTCTTGCTCTCATAAACCCTCCTCCTTCTTGCCAATTGGACTTCCGGAGCTCCACCTGGGCCTGACCGTAGATATCTGCATCCAGTTCCCTCAGTCACTGGATGGAGTTTCTAGCACTACAATTAGGGTGTTTGGCCATCCTATCACCAGGGTAGGTCAGTTCCGGCTATTTCTTGACTATTGCCAGCAGTCTATTGTGGGGGCATCTTTGTGGATTTCTGTGGGCCTCTCTAGGACTTTGCTTCTTCCTATTCTCATGTGGTCTTCATTTACCATGAATATTCCTTGTGTTCCCTCTCTGTTCTTGATCCAGTTGGGATCTCCCGCTCCCCCAAGTTCTCTTTCCCTCGCCCCTCGCCCCTCATTACCCCCACTCACGTCCAGACTGTTCATGTAGATTTCATCCATTTCTCCGTCATTGGGCGATCCCCGTGTCTTTCTTGGGGTCCTGTTTTCCAGGTAGCCTCCCTGGTGTTGTGAGTAGCAGTCCAGTCATCCTTGTTCCACAACTAGTATTCTCCTGTGAGTGGGTACATACCATGTTTGTCTTTCTGAGTCTGGATTACCTCACTCAGGAGGATTTTTTCTATATCCATCCATTTGCCTGCAAACCTCATGATGTCATTGTTTTTCTCTGCTGAGTAGTATTCCATTGTGTATATTTACCACAGTTTATTTATCCATTCTTCGGTTGAAGGGCATCTAGGTTGTTTCCAGGTTCTGGCTATTACAATTAATGCTGCTATGAACATAGCTGAGCAAGTACCCTTGTGGTATGATTGAGCATTTCTTGGGTATATGCCCAAGAGTGGTATAGCTGGATCTTGGGGGAGATTGATTCCCAATTTTCTAAGAAAGCACCATATTGATTTCCAAAGTGGCTGTACAAGCTTGCATTCCCACCAGCAGTGGAGGAGAGTTCCCCTAGCTCCACATCCTCTCCAGCACAAGGTGTCCTCAGTGTTTTTGATCTTAGCCATTCTGACTGGCATAAGGTGGTATCTCAGAGTTGTTTTGATTTTAACACAATCATTTCATGTTGCCTTTTTTCAATGAAACAGTATTGTTCTGATTATCTAAAATTTATTGTTGGTCTTTTCCAAAACATGATTTAATATTTAATATTTTTCTTATTTACTAATAATCTTATCAAACAAATACCAACTTGATTTAATAATGAACAAAACAAGGAAAATATAACAGAAGTCATTTATAGAAAACTGGAGTGAGTGAAATTTTTTATTCTATTAAGAAAAGGGTCAGTGAAGGGCTGGGTAGATTTCAAACTGTGAGGTGCATTTTGTAGTTTGTTGAATTTTTTTTCTATATACTATCTAAAGATAGATGAAGCATATCAAGAATCAGAAGTATTCAATGCATAAACTCCTTTAATCTTTGATACAGGCCAAGTTTTTTTTTTCAATCCCTGAGAGATAGTTTGCATAGAGAAACTGTCCTAAATTCTTCCAACAGTGCACCTCCTAGTAGATCCAAATAATACATCTTGTCCTCATACGTGAGAAAGTGTTTAGTAAAACCAGATGGCCAACTGTTTTCCTGTCCTGAGGCTCTAAAAACTGGGAATAATAGATTCAATGTCAAAAAAAAAAAAAGTTCAGATCTAATAACAAGAGCAAACTCATGAACACTCTGGTTCACCCATAATTAGATTGTTTCATTTATTCTCCACCCAAATCTTATTAAGACACAGTCTCTTATCTGAAAAATATTATTCCAATTCACATGGAGCTTAAATTTCCTCCATGTCTCACCTTCGTGAAAATCTACTCAAGATCTGCATTGTCACTCAAAGACTAAGAAACCAAGGGGAATAAGTGGATTATCAGATTTATATTTAATCAGCTCACTTTAATTAGCAGATATTTGAATATCACTCCTGAATATTTAACTCAGCCAAAGAAAAGGAAATCTTCTAGGCCCAGGCTTCATAGGCAAATCAGCTGAGGATCCTGACACTGCAAAGGGGGAGCTGGGACACACATTTCTTATGAATTCCCAGGTGATGCTGGAGTTGCTGCTCTGGGTGTTGTTTTAAATAACAACTTCCCAGGGCCAAAGGAAATTCAGAGTTCTGTCCCTGCCATTTCTACCAGCTACTCTCATGAGCTGTTCCAAACCTACTAAACCCTCCTCCATGTCCATGACACCTTGGTTTAGCCAATGTTTCTTCCACTTTCTACTGAAGCAGCCATGGAGTTTGCATTTGGGATCTTCCATCTCTGAGTTTCTCATCTCGCATGACCACTCCCTCTTGTATTTGCTCTGTCACTGTGTAAGTTCTTCATGTCTAGATAATAATGAGAGTGTGGTGAAAGAGAACTCCAAAGTATCAAGAGGAAGTATAGTACAAGATAGCAGTGATGCCTTCAAGGATCTTTAGGAAGATCAGATAATTAACTAAAATGGTGTTAAGAAAGCAAAATATGCCCAAGAGTGGTATAGCTGGATCTTGGGGGAGATTGATTCCCAATTTTCTAAGAAAGCGCCATATTGATTTCCACAGTGGCTGTATCAGCTTGCATTCCCACCAGCAGTGGATGAGAGTTCCCCTAGCTCCACATCCTCTCCAGCACAAGGTGTCCTCAGTGTTTTTGATCTTAGCCAATCTGACTGGCGTAAGGTTACCACTCTCAGAGTTGTTTTGATTTGCATTTCCCTAATGATTAGGGATGTTGAGCAATTCCTTAAATGTCTTTCAGCCATTTGTGTTTCCTCTGCTGAGAATTCTCTGTTTAGTTCTATAGCCCATTTCTTAATTGGACTGTTGAGAATTTTGATGTTTAATTTCTTGAGTTCCCTATATATTTTGGATATCAGTCCTCTGTCCGATGTGGGGTTGGTGAAGATCTTTTCCCATTCTGTGGGCTGTCGCTTTGTCTTGTTGACCGTATCCTTTGCTCTACAAAAGCTTTTCAGTTTCAAAAGGTCCCATTGATTGATTGTTTGTCTCAGTGTCTGAGCTACTGGTGTTATACCTAGGAAGCGATCTCCTATGCATATACCCAAGGAATGCTCAACCATACCACAAG
>CABHPH010146725.1:0-35863 GCA_902168325.1 Peromyscus nudipes | reverse complement strand
ATCTGCCGGTGTGTGTAAAGTTATTATAGATATCTTTCACATTTCCCTAGCTCCCGAGAAGCAATTTCTCAGAGAACCCTGGGTAGGGGCTGGGGATTGGTACCTTGATTCCTACAGCCCAGCTCATTATGGTCCATACCATCCCTGGGCAGATAGACCATTATTGTACAAGACAGCAAGCTGAGCCAGCCATGGAGATCAAGCCAGTAGGCAATGATCCCCCATGGTTCCTGCCTCTGCTTCTGCTTGAGTTTCTAACCTGTCTTCCTTCAGTGATGCACTGTAATCAGGACAAGAAAGCAAGATAAAACATCTCCTCTACTACTTTGTTTTGGTCAGTGATTTATAACAGAAACAAAGCAAACTAAAGTATAGACCAACACTGTAATAATACTTATGATAAGGAGCCAACAATGTAATAAACAGAAAGAAACTATAGCTATTTCTGCTAAAAGCAGGAACAAAATAATGGTATCCATATCTTCCATTCTCAGAGTGAGGATGGGACAGAATCATAAAAGATGTCGAAGTTAGGGTTTTTTATTGCTGTGGAGAGACACCATGACCATGGCAACTCTTCTAAATAAAAGGCAGGGAAAAAAGTTGTTCTCTGATCTTCAACAGGAACCATGGCATGTGCATGCCTATAGAACCATGTGTACATGTACGCGCGCGCGCACACACACACACACACACACACACACACACACACACACACGATAATTGATGTTTTTCTGTTGCCTTAGTGGCTACACATGAACCTACTGATATTTTAATTACCATCTGCTGCCTCAAGGCCCCACAGTCAGCACACCATAGGCCACTCAGGCTGTGGCCCAGCAGGGCTTCAGGTCCTCTGGCCCAGCTCTACCTCAGCTGCCATATATAGGTTTAAATTAAGTCTCTATTGTTCTATTCATCAATCAGATTTGGGAGCCAAAGGCTGGGTTGAAAACCTGCTAGCTCAGACAGATTGAGTAGCAACTGGATGATTTTGCTTTTTGCCTGTTGACTCAGCAAGAGACACTTCTCTTTCCTCGTCCCAGAATCAAAGGATGCTCAAACTCTAGTCTCTGCCCTTTCCTTCATGTGTGTCTTCTCTATCCAAATTGCTGCCTCTCTATGGCTAATTCTGATCAGCTAGTCACTGATTCAAGGTAAACTTTATTGAAAGCCTGGAGTGTCACAGTGTGAACAAAATAGATAATGATAAATTAATTAAACCCTAAAGAAAAACAAAGAACTAAGAAGTTAAAGAAGTACTCAAGAGAAATTTGAGTGGTTTCAAAGGCAGAGAAATACAATTATCTAGGAAGTATGGATCTGGTTAATCAAGCATGAGAAGTATTTTGAAATTTCACCAGCATGCTGCAGAACTAGCAGAAACAGATACTTGTTTTTTTCTTTTTAAATTTATTTTATCACCTACCTGTGAAGTACCTCTTGGAGCCTGGTGAAGAAAATCAATCAACATTTTATGTAATGAAGAGACAAATGAGTGTAATAGCTGTGTATTTATAATTATGAACACCTAGAAATTGACACTTGGATGATACTAGAACGAAGTGTCCAAATTTGTGATCAACTTATTATGTAGAGTCTGAAATGCCACGGAAGGCATTTTGTGCTTGCTTGTTTATGATAATGATCTATCTGTAAAGGGCTCAATTTTTTTCATGCCATGTTTTGTATATATGGCCAGTGAGTAGTAATGACTTTGGCTTTTCTGAGGTCAAATACTTCAAAACCTATCTTGATGTTTAAAATAATTGACATTAATTTATCATAGACTGTTTCATAGAATTATCAGTCTTAGGGTTTTTTTTGGGGGGGGTAAAAGTTGGTGACTATTAATTCATTCTCCATATTTGTTAATGATCTATTCAGATTATCTTTTTCTTCATGATTCAGTTTTGGTACAAGTGCTGTGGGGATGGTCTATATGTCAAATTGCTCTGATTGGTCAATAAATAAAACACTGATTGGCCAGTGGCCAGGCAGGAAGTATAGGCGGGACTAACAGAGAGGAGAATTGAGAGAATTCAGGGAAGTGGAAAGCAGGGGGAGACACTGCCAGCCGCCGCCATGACAAGAAGCATGTGAAGATGCCGGTAAGCCACGAGCCACGTGGCAAGGCATAGATTTATAGAAATGGATTAATTTAAGATATAAGAACAGTTAGCAAGAAGCCTGCCACGACCATACAGTTTGTAAGCAATATAAGTCTCTGTGTTTACTTGGTTGGGTCTGAGCTGCTGTGGGACTGGTGGGTTAGAGAGATTTGTCCTGACTGTGGGCCAGGCAGGACCAGAAAAACTCTAGCTACAGTATAGACTCACTTCTTCAAGACTATCCAATGTGTGGCATAATGTGTGAGAATCCCTCAGGATCCCTCATACTTCAGTAGTATCAGGTATACTGTCTTCTCCTTCAGTTATATTCTATTTACATGAATCTTCTCTGACACTTTTAGTTCCATAGAAGGCCTATGACTTTTGTTTACCTTTTAAAAGACAAGTCATAGTTTCAATAGTTTGTGAGATTTCACTATAAGGCCAGAAAGCCTATAGAGTAGCATTCCTGATTAACAATGATATAAAATCATCAACAAAATGCTACCACATCCAATGTAACAGCATATTCAAAGAAATATATACCATGACTGAGTGGAGTGTATACTTGGGGTGCAAAGATGGTTCAACCCATTAATAATACAATATCACACTGACAGTAAGAGTTATGAATCACGACATTAATTTCAAATTATGCAAAAAGTCATTGAATTAAATGCAATATCCTTTTATGATTAAAAACCTCTCAAAATTACATAGAAAAATACTGTACCTCAACTAATGACAAACCTGAGGTAACATCATAGTTAATGGGGAAACAGTTTTTAACTGTGAATTGAAATAAGTTATGGATGCTTACTCTCACTAACATCTTCAACTAAAATAATACAGAACTGCAATACAGGCCACTTAGGCAAGAGACATAAATAAAAGACATCAAAATCAGAAAAAAGTACTAAAATTATTGGTGTTAATAAGTAATATGTTGAATATATGTGTTGTATAGCTAGAAATATACATATATATATAAATACTCCATAAAAATAATCAATATACTATTAGGATTAATAGACTTGGTATTGTGGGATGATAAAAAATCAACATACAAAACTCATTTGTGTTTTGTGTACTAATAATGAACTATGATGAAAATAAAATTAGAAAAGAATTCTCTTTATACCAGGAAAATATACTTGTAAATCATTATAAACAAGGATATAAAATATCTGTGCACAAATTTATAAAATAGTGGTAAACATAATTGAAGAAGACACAAACAATGAAAAGATAATCTATGTTCATGGACAGTAAGAACTATTTGTTATATTGCCCAAAGAAATCATATAATTCAATTTAATGTCTATACAAATTTGTATAGCACTCTTTACAGAAAGAGAAAAACCTATCCTACAAAACACATGGAGCCCTAAGTAACCTTACATAAGAAAGATACTTTCCCTCAGGGCCCCTCTTTATTATAATTTTTATTGTATGTTCATGTACAAAATGTTTGGCTTTGTTAAATCTCTGTACATGAGTATCTTACAATTTGCTTATACTCAACACCAATTGCTCTCTCTCTCTCTCTCTCTCTCTCTCTCTCTTCTTTTCTCTTCTACTATCACTGGTCCCCTTTTTCCTCTCAAATATTCCCCTATTCTACTCCCATGTCATAGTCAAGTATATACACAAAGATATAGAGAAAGACAGAGAGAAAGATTCCACAAGTGAAACAACATTAGTCTTTTTTTTTAATTATAGAATTGATAGTATGTCAAGCTGAAAATAAGAATCAGGAAATTTCAAAGAAGTGATATTAAGTAGTTTACATATTTTTTTCCTGTAGACATGTTGAGGACAATTGTTTAAATGATCTCCATTACCTTGCAAAACTAAGCATAATTCTAAGGAAATGACATGTAAGACTGAGGATGAAAATATTTAATTAATCTATGCAAGTGTTGTAAATCAGAATAAGTGCCTTCACAAGCAAGCAGAATGACCATAGTAGTATCTATTTGCTAAGCATTGCCTATTTTATATCAGAGAGGAAAGTAAAAGCAAAAATCAAAATTTAGCTTAAACACTTGAAACTTCAAGAAACAAGGCTTAAGAGCATCGCCATTGCTATGGTTATATTTACTGTTATAGTAAGTGACTGTTGAATTGGTTGGTATGCCATAGTCTTTGTAACATATTCTCACCATCACTTTTGTTAAGAAGTGATCTATGAGATAATAATGTACATTAAAATTAACTAGATATATAAAAAATAAATAAATAAAATTAATTGAGGTGGCTTGCCTACAGTTTCAGAGGTTCAATCATTATCATCAGGATGGGAAACATGACAGCACACAGGTAGATGTGGTGCTAGAACTGAGAGTCCTACATCTTGACTGAGAGGCAACAGGAAGTGGACTGAATGTCACACTGAGGGAAGCTTGAGAAAAGAGACCACAAAGACTGCCCCCACAGTGACACACTTCTTTCAACAAGGCCACATCTCCTAATAGTGCCACTCCCTTTGGGGGCAATTTTCTTTCAAATCATCACAGAAGGCAACTCTGATTGGCCTGGAACATACTATGCAAAACATGCTAACCTCAAAACCATACAGTTCTGTCTGCCTCTGCCTCCTGAGTGCTAGAATTAAAGCAGTTCACTACCATGTCCAGCTTCTTTCTCCAGCATTTTATGCTAGGCAGTGATTGAAGTCTTAGCCAAAGAAAAAAGACAAGAGATGACATACAAGGGATGCAAATAGGAAAGCAAGAAGCCAAAGTTTCCTCCCTTGAAGAAGACACGCTTCTGTTGTGGAATATTATTTTTGGATGTGTTACATTTATTTATACTGGAGAACATTTGTTTTAATGATGCAAAGTTGTGTTGCATAATTTTATCTTGCATTTGTTTAACCCTGTGAAGCTGTGTTACTATGCCTGTCTAAAACACCTGATTGGTCTCATAAAGTGCTGAATGGCCAGTAGCTAGGCAAGAGAAAGGATAGGCAGGGCTGGCAGACAGACAGGATAAATAGAATAAGAAATCTGGGAAGAAAAAAACAAGAAGCAAGAAAAGGAGGAAAGGGGGACTCAAGGGGCCAGCCACCCAGCTATTCAGCAAGTCATGGAGTAAGAAGTGAGGTGGTATTGTGTTCCCCAAAATATTGTGCACCCTAATAAACTTATCTGGGGTCAGAGACAGAACAGCCACAATATTAAACATAGAGGATAGGCAGTGGTAGCACACGCCTTTAATCCTAGCATTCCAGAGGCAGAAATCCATGTGTTCAAGGATACAGCCAAGCACGGTGACTCACGCCTTTAATCCCAGAAAGCGAGTCTGTAATCCCAGGGAGTGGTGGTAGAAAGCAGAAAGGTATATAAGGCGTGAGGACCAGAAACTAGAAGCATTTGGCCTGGTTAAGCATTTGACTGGTTAAGTTTTCAGGCTTCTAGCAGCAGTTCAGCTGAGACCCATTCTGGATGAGGACTCAGAGGCCTCCAGTCTGAGGAAACAAGACCAGCTGAGGATCCGGTGAGGTGAGGTAGTTGTGGCTTGTTCTGGTTCTCTGATCTTCCAGTTCATCCCAATACCTGGCTAAGGTTTGTTCTTATTAATAAGACCATCTAAGATTCATGCTACATCTGGCACCCAACGTTCTCGATACAAATTCATGAAAAAGCTACTTGCCTATGGCCTTGTGGGTCCCAGCTCAGGCCAAAGCTACACTCGGTTGGTAGGAGGATCCTGAGTTTGAGGCTGGCTTAGGAGGCTTGAGAGAAGCTTCGGCCCGAGCCGAACCACAAACGGCAGTGGGACCATGGAGGCAGTGGCTGCTACTTCGAGTTGCTGGCTTCTTCTCATCATGTTGGTGACTGCAGTGATGCTGCTACCTGGGACAAAGGATTTACTACTGCTTGTTCAGAGAAGAATTACCAGGACCATAGTGTTACAAGAAAGCATCCATAAAGGTCAGTTTGGAAAAGTTAGGCAAGACAAATGGTGGGGAGAAATTGCTGTGAAGATTTTCTCTTCTAGGGAAGAATGTTCATGGTTCCAAGAGACAGACATTTATCAGACTGTGATTGCTCCAAACCACAGAGGAGGCACAAAAAAAAAAATCTGCAGGGAACCATGACCACGCCTAACAGCGACTTTGAAATCTTCAAAAGGAAGACAGGACTCCACAAAGATGATTCCACATGGACTATGATAAAACCATTAAGCTGATTAACACCAAGGAAAGATCGACTTTGACAAGTTGTTAATTGTTAATGGTCAGGAAAACAGCTGAACAAGGAGATTAGATTCAGAGTTTTTGTTTAAAAAAAAAGATAAAGAAATAATAGGATAAATGGGTAGATCACTGAATCTACACTAAAAAGAAAAAGGGGAAGATATAAAAATGACAAAAGGTAGATTACTGAATCTATTATGAAAAGAAAAAAATACTTTTAAAAAGGAATTACTTGTTTTAAATATAATAAGTTAAATTACTAAAAGCTGGATAGAAAGAAGCCAAGCTAAGGCTGACCATTCATAAGTAAGAATAAGACCCTTTGGAAGTCTTATTTGGAAGCAAGGTGGCAGGTCACCCAAATGTTAAAAAAGGAAAAAGGAAATCACCAAGACACTTCCATATTTGAGATCCTAAACACTCCATAGAAAATGGTTTCATCAAAATGGCATAATGCAAAATTAACACAAAACTCATTTGCTTCCCTAAGTATAAATAACACATTTGCTGAGAAAAATATTAAGAAAACCTCATTAGGGGCTAGAGCAAGGGATCAGCAGTCAAGAATACTGGCTGCTCTTACACAGGACCTGGGTTCAATTCCCAGCACTCACATGGGAGCTCACAACTCTCTGTACCTCCTGTTCCAGGGGATCTGACACCCTTACACAGACATATATGTAGGCAAAATACCAATGTACATAAAATAAAAAATTCAAATATTTTTAAAAAGAAAACCTTATTCACAATTACCTCAGAAATACGGTGGAATAAACTTAATAAAAACTTGAAGGGCATCAATAATGAAAAGTTTAAAATAATGAAAAAATTAAGTATGTCATTAGAAGATGGGGAAATCTTCCATGCAATTTAAATTGAAATATTCAATATTGTGAAAATGACTACATTAAAAAATTAATCTAGAGACTTAGAGTTGACTCCTACAGACATTTAATGATTTTTTTTGTATAAAGAGAAGAGAGTTGAAATTCATATGATAAACAAAATACCCTTGATGGGCATAGCAGTTTTGACAAAAAAGAATAATGTTGGGCACATCACCATACCTGATTTCAGTGAAAAACAACAAACCCACCACAATACTGGCATAAACAGGTTTTTACATCAATGGCTTAGAATTGTTCAACAAACAAACAAAATTCTGCACACATACAACTTTAAGAAATGATGGTTACTTGAGCTTACAGGATGGTCTAAGGTGATGTGATTGAGAAACAACTGCCGGGCTGGAGAGATGGCTCAGCCGTTAAAGGCTAGGCTCACAACCAAAAAATATAAGAGAAATAACTGCCAGCAATTCTCAGAACAAAATGTGTGTAGTGTCCACATTGGTAAATATGCAGTCATGCTTAGTAAAATTACTAAGAGAGGTACAGAGGTAAATATAACGTAAGTATCAGAGAATAAAATATTTAGACTTAAAAACATCAGACACACACATTATTTACAGTAGCAGAGGTGACCCAGTGTGTAGCCTCTCCATCCCAGTTCTCAAATGTTGACAGCTACCACAGGCAGCACCTCTTGCTATAGCAAGTGAGAAGGGGAGTAAGCAGTCACCACTATAAGTGATATCCTTGCTTTTTCTGGATGAAAACACAGCATTTGAAATGCAGACATTCCTTTTTGACTTTGAAGATAAAGACAGACTTGACCTTTGCAACCCCTAAAAGCCTGTGACTGTGCATGTGCTCAAGTGAGGGAGGACAAAGGACACACCAACTACCTCACAGTAGACAGATCTCATACATCTTCTCATCACAGCATCAGAGGTGTGGAGTGATCACATGCAGAGTAGCTGAAAGCTGAATGAAATGGTTACATGGATACTCTCCTCAGTAAGGAATGGCACAAATATTAGAGACCCTGCCTCTGCACTAGGAGTCACACACTGATACATGTGACATTAGCAAACTCTGGAAGAGACTTGAATGAGCCTTGTGACTACTGAACTCATTGTAGTAGTCTGGAGTTTCTTGTCTTAGGATACCACTGTCTACCTCACAATGGCACCTGTAAAAAGGAAGGCTATCAATGATAGATAAAAGTAAAGAATGCTGCTTTTAACTTGGCTTTCAGCCTTGTAAATAAAGGCTAATTGGAAGAAAAATTGATAAGTCTCACTTATTGAGAGTGGGGAAAAAGTGGTTATTAAAAATCAAAATATATTTTGCATCAGTTCTTGGTGATAAGGTTGAGAGAAAAGGACAGAAGCTACTAGCCTTGCTCTGCCTATTCACATCCCTATCATGCATTATATATCATGACATTTACACGAAAAATGCAAACACACTTACGGCATATCCAGAACAAAGGTGAAATTCTCTTTTTTCTTGGGATTCAGTACTGTATCAAGGAAAAATAAACAACTTGTCACCACATCTTCATGCTTGTCTTCATTCGGTTTCATTCTCCAAAAGCACTTGGGGTGAGTGAAACTGGACATAAGGAGGGGGATGTTCAGGAGCCCAAAGAAGAAGAAACTCAAAGGGAGCATTAGGTTCTGCATACAAATCACTAAGCTGATAGTGTAGATTGTGGGTGCAGACCAGTTTATCAAATGGATACCCATGTATATACATCTGCTTTTATGTATGTATATACATCTGCTGCCCACTGGAAAGGTCACTTATGTGGATGAGATGCTTTGTTCTCCAGATGGCTCAACTACCCGTGAGAAATGACAAGCAGTCTCTGTCCTAAGGCTCTGCAGTTGAGGTCCACAGCAGAAGTAAAAACATAGGTTGAAAAATATATCTGAAGACATCTCAGCCTCAGGTCCTATGACATCAATTCAAATCCCTGGGTATCGAGGCCCACGGGTGAAAGCAATGTTGGGCAGATTGGTCCCAGGACAGTGCCAATGAGTTATTTGTTTGAATACCTTTAGAAATGATCTCAGCAGAATGTATCAGAAGATCGATGGTTAGATGTGAAGGTAAAGATTTGAAACAACCCATGACAATCAGAGTTCATGTGGACACACTGTGTGTTCTGTTCCCAAGTACAAATCAGAGAGCCTCACTCTCTTGTGTACGGTATCCACCATTCATAGAGAATGACCAGTATGGCCCATGCTACATCACTCACAGAGACCATGTAACCAACCAATATCCCTGCTCTCCACTGTGTGAAGCTCCAATAATCAGGTCAAATCTAGAAATTCCTTGTCTTATACTGTGTCCAGAAATGCCCAGGCCATCATTCTCCATGAAAAACAAAGTTGAGTAATTGAGTTATGAAACATGAACTCCTTCTCTGAAGTCAGTTCCTTCTGATGACCTATTTCTTCAACTTTATCCTTCATTATCTATTTGCTCATGCTTATCTTAGAACCCAGTAGTGACTCCAAAGCAGCACTGTGTTCACATTAGAACACATTAGTAACTGGGAATAAAGCCTGTGTTCAATGTGTAAGCTATTCTTATTCCATTGTAATGCTCATATATTTTTGGCTGCATTCTAGAATATCCATGGCCAGTGGGAGAGCTCATTGATGAGTGTGGGCTGAGGAAACACCTTTAGATGATGTGGACTACAGAGCAAGCAGAACAAATGTAGGGCAATTACTTGGTGTGGAGGATGGTAGATGTTATTTAGTACTGGAGTTGAGGTATACAGGGCTGGTGTCCTCTGGATCTTGTCGAATATTTAAAAATCAACATTTAACATATGCATGGCCCCCTGGTTCTGTGATGAGCTAAGACTATGTAAGATGTGGACATAGACAGATGTGATGGGAGTAGATGTTCATATGAAAATGATAAAATTCATGTTTCAATATTGTATCTCTATTGATGACAGCAAATAGGATTAATGATTTCTTTCTACTAATTATTGTTAGTTTTTAAATTAGTGCATAATATAATGGGATTTAGTGTGGCGTTTTCATAGGTGTGCAACAGTGTACTTTACTGGTGATTGCTCCTTTATTACCCACATTTGTCACTCATGTTACTAGTGATTTTCTTACTCAGCACAAGTAGCTGCCTTCTGAGTTCATGTCATATGCGTGTATGTGTTCCATATGAGAGAATGTGTGGTAAATTTGTACAATGGAGTGTTACTCAGCTGTTTAAAAAATGACATCAACAGCTGGGTAATGGTGGTGCATGAATTTAATCCCAGTACTCAGGAGGCAGAGGCAGAGGGATCTCTATGAGTTCATGAGAGCTAGGTCTACAGAGCAATTTCCAGGACAACCAGAGATACACAGAAAGACCATGTCTCAAAAAAACAAACCAAAAATTGGCATCATGAAATTTACAGGCAAATGGATAGAACTAGAAAAAAGAAACATCTTGAATGAGGTAACCTAGGCCCAGTACGATAAATATGATATGAATTCACTTATGTGTGGGTATTAGCCATTACATAAATGATACCCAACTTATAATCCATAGACCCAGGGAGGTTAGGTATAGAAAAAGGCTCTGGGAGAACACATGAATCTTTCAGAGTTGGGAGAAACAGAATAGATTTTGGGTGGACTGGGAGTTGGGGGACAAGAATAGGGTGTCAGGTGGGCAGGGTGAAGAGAAATGGGGTTCAGGAAGGGGATCTGGGAAGAGACAGCTGGAATTGAGGAGCAGTTGCTGGATGGTATAGAAGCCCAGTGCATTGAAGACTTCCTAAAATATGTGAAGGGGATCCTCATGAGGTCTCCAGACAATGGGTAGATTGAGTCCCAACTGGCTTGGCCATCTCTTGTTACTAAACAATGTAACAAAAATCTTAAAAGGTCTTATTAATAACAAACTCAGAGTGAGATATTGTGGTAAAAGCTGAAAGATCAGAAAGACATAGAAGCAAGCCACTAGTTTTTACCACTATGAAATCCTCCACTGAAAGAGAGCAAGCTCCTCTCCTGACTCCACCTAATCACTTCCTCTGTCTGCTCAACTCTATCACTTCCTGTCTGTACGTACAGACCTCCAAACCTCTATGGTTAACTAGTGGCTAGTTCCTCCTTCTGATTTTCAGGCAGCATTATTTTTTAGAGAACAAATAAAATATCAGAACATTTCCCCTTTTTTAGTTTAAAATAAAAAACTTTATAGCTAACATGAGAAAAACTACATATAATAAGTATTATAACTATTGTACAATATGTACAGTCAAAAACATCAACAATGTCTAGTCCGTTTGCATTTGATACACTCAGAGAAAGTACTCCATTCATTATCTTCCTATCTTTGTGAATCCAAAGGATTGTGTCTAACTCTCCTTCTATCCTAATTTGCATTATCAACCAAAACCTATCTTTTGGTGTCTTTCAAACTTCAACACTTTGTATGGCTTTAGTGAGTTTCTCTTATGAATGTGGTAACAAGGAAAACTATAACAATAATGATTTATATCATCAACTCCCTCAGAGAAACAAAAAGTAATTCACATTAACTGAGGAAACAGGAAGTGCATAAAAGCAACTTACAGAAATTGTGAGAAATGACAGAAAGAGCTGGCTGCCTGGAGAGTCACTGAAGATTTCTCTGAAACATTGGGGCATCCATCTTGGCCTACAGGCCTAGCATATCTGACTGACTCATGTGTGAAGCAGGATTTTCTGAAGGGCCTTCCTACTTGTCTTGGTAAAGATTGGCAGTCCTTTCTTTTGTGTCCTGCTTGCCCATTTTGGACAGGCTACTGTCAGCAGCTGAAGTGAGAGCATTTTTTAGTCCAGTGACTAACATTTGCCACAAAGAAAGTAAACTCCATATGAAGTTTCTTCGATGTTCCTCATCTTCTCTGAAATAGGTTGGTGCTGACAAGAGCATAAATCATAACATCTTAAATGCCATATTCTGTAGATCTCTGAAGTGTTTGAAGATGACGCGTTTATCTAAAACCTATTTCTGCTTGACCTTGAAAACATACTTAATATGACTACAAGTTCCAATTGTAATGACTAACTACTAACCTACATTTCTTTATTATCCTAAATAGTTGGTAATAATTTTCAAGAACTAGAAAATTGCATTACATTGTTAAATGAACTGTACAGGTATAGTACCTTGAACAAGATTAGACATATATACACAGAATTTTCTAACAAAATCAATGTGAAATTTGTATCAATATACAAAATTTGTATACAATATAAAAATCCAATCCAATATAAAATATTTAAAACTAGTAGTTGCTTTCAAAAAGTAGATTCAATAAAATACCTTTTTATCTTATCATATCCATATTCTCTCTTTTTTCCTTTTCAGAGTAGATTCAATAATCTACCCTTTAGCTTATATGTAAATCCTCTGTTTTTCTTTTCAGAGTAGATTCAATAGTCTACCTTTTGTCACATATATATATATATATCATTTCTTTATCTTTTTCATTTTTAAACAAGAATTCTAAATTGACAATTATCTATAATCCAGTAAATGACCAAAAACCACCCACCCCACCTCTTGAGAATGTGTGCATGATATTCTTAAAATTCCTTCCTGCTGTCTAGGGGTGAAGGCATCTTTACGGGATCCTGAAAAGCAAAATTTTGGATCAATTGTCAAGTCCTGGGAGAGGTAGCTGTATCATTTCTTATCCAGTCTCTGCATAATGTGAAAGTACAGGGCTTGTCCCAAGTTCTTGCTCGAGTAGTCTGTAAGACTGGATCATCTCAGCTAGCCATCTCCAAATTATTCTGAGCAGTTTGTAGTCTATAATCCATCTTTGGGTGGTGTTTGTCATCTTCATGGTATTATCATCATTCTGATGGAATCGTCAATGTGGGACCCCATCATCTTTTTGAGACTTCAAAATTGATGTTAGGTGTAGTCATTGTTCCCTGCACAAAACTGATAGAGACTCAAACATGAAAACATGTACAGGAAGCTAGATGAAGACTTTTTTCTAGAACTAATTAGTACTTTATATAACCATTAATATCATGACAAAAAGTTTAAAATACATATATTAATCTTATTAATTTTGTTATAAAATTCACAACTTAAGAAATGCTCCAAAGAGTCAAAAATCCAAAGAATTATGAGATGAATGGCAATAGAATAGTTCCTTTAATTTCGTTTTTTCTTCTGTCCCATATCAGCTGGTTCTTCTGACATGATACAGAGATTTTGCATTTTCTTTTAACAGGTATGCTTGGATTTAGAAAAGGAGAGAGCCAGGCTCCAACTCCAAAGCCAGCTTTAATTTTTAATTGAACTGGAACTACACAAAGACCATTTGTGTTATATGTTTGATGAGAACAGCAGAAACAAACATTTAGGAAGACTTATGAAATTTTATATGTGATATACCAATAGGTCAATTTACTCTTTTTCTTGGGACATATTTTCTGGATGATATGGTTTTTTTTCTTCAGATGTCTCATTTTTCCAGTGTTCTTCAGATTCCTTACTTAGCCTTTGTTCTCCTAAAAGACAAAAACAAAAATGGTTCCCCAACCTTAACTTTGGGGAGGTTCCCTTTTGGCAAGTTATATATGATCAAATGAAAAGCATTTCTTAGTTGTATAAGTTAATTTAAATTGAACAGTCATGCTGGTTGATGAACTATCACCTCTGCTAACTAAGATGTCTCTCTTGTTCAAATTGAACCTTTATCAATTTTGATGGTGTCCAAGCATTTCTTCTCCTATAGAAACAAAAGCAAAACCTTGTCCACAATGTAATACATACCCTGGTTTCCATCCTGAGGTCAGCACATCCTTAAAGTAAATAGACTGATTTAATACTGTAATTTTTTTATTATCCAATATCTCTTTGCAGCTGTTGTTCCTTTCTCATTAGCACTGAGAAAAATTTAAGGTTAATAGAGCATTATGCAATCTATTTCTGGGGGATTTTGTTACCCATTTCTGTTTAGTTAGCATATCCTTTAAAGTTCAATTTGATCTTTCTATGACTGCTTGGCCTGTATGTATATGTAGCATATAACAATGGCAGATACATTGTTAATATGCTGTTCTCTTGGATTTTATCTCTTGCTTTCTGCAGATTCCCATTCTTGTATGCTCCTACAGAATTAGCGGGTGCTTAATCAGAATGAATTACCATTTAACTGGTAAATTATGTGGTATACCTCTTATATACTTTATATTGTAAAAATTGTGTCATTTTACCAGAGACATATGCTAGGGCATTGTCAGTTTTAATTCAGTAGTCCATGGTGGATAAAAGAATATAAAAGAAAGTCAAAGTTCAGATTCCAACAAGAAACTTGATTTCTACATTAACATTAAGTTGGTCATTTGGAAATCAATTCAGCAGAACCATTAGTTTCATCAGAAAGAGACACAAACTGTTTACAGAGGGGCATGGGCATAACACTGGTGTTCAGACATACATCTGTAGAAAAGGATTCTGTGGCTCATGGAAACCACGGAAACCAAAACTAGAATTGATAGTCTCTAGTTCTACAGACATGATGTCTGCTATTGTGTCTTGGTCAGACCCAGCATGTGCCCTTTTCTGCCTATCCCCTTTTATCTACCATGGCATCATCCTACTGTAACAAGTTTGTATCACCATAAATGGCTTTCCCATGAGTACTTTCTTGGTTCACACTTGTGGCAGAATCCACTGAGTGGATTTCATGTCTTGGGACTGGTTCTCTATGGTCTTGGATGAAATCATACTGCCTGTGGCTGGATAAGATCCTAAAAACGACAAATTAATTTTTGTGCATATTTTTTTGTTGTTCTGAAAGCAAGGCCTCCCATTCAATGCCAGAGGGAAGAAATTATTGGATGAATCCACAGGGGAGTGAAGAATACTGTCAAAACTTGGGGTGATTCAAGGGATAGCTCCAGTCACCAATAAAATCATAAGCAAATACTTAAAAATGTATGAGGTATGTATATACATTCTGGACCCTGCAGAGTCCACCTTACCATACTCATGCGTTGGTAGGTACATTGTTAATATGCTGTGCTCTTGGATTTTTATCTCTTGCTTTCTGCAGATTCCCATTCGTGTATGCTCCTACATGTAGATGAAATTCTAAATGGTCTTATTAAATAAGAAACACAGTGCCAAATGCAGAGTTAAAAGCCCAAAAGATCAGAGCACTAGTGAAGACTTTAGCCTACCAATCACTGCCGTCCTTCCCCTCAGAGAGAGACCTTTTCCTGTGTGACCCGACTTTTTATTGCCTTGCCTGTTCTACCTTCTCATTGGCTTTAAATCCAACCACATGATTTCCTCGTCACTGCCTGTCTATACAGACCTCTAGGTCTCTGTGGTTCATACTGAGATTAAAGGTTCAGGTCACCACTTGACTGTGTCCTTGAACACACAGAGGCTCTGCCTGCCATGTGATGGAATTAAGCGTGTGTGCCACCACTGCCAGACTTCTGCTAAATGGCTTGCTTTTAGCTTGACCCTCAGGCAACTTTATTTATTAACATACAAATAAAATCACACTTCAGCACAAATAAATATCACCATACCTACAGAAGCAGCGGGTGCTTAATTAGAATGAATTACCATTTAACTGGTAAAGGAAATGTAGACATTGTTGGATTTTTCTCTGCTTATAATACCTACCCACTCAACAAAACAATTGACTGGAGAATGACTAAATTTAGCAGAGATTTTAGGGTTGAGTAAGTCTTTTATTCAATTATTATTTTCCAAGGTTTGGCATTCATATGCCCTAGGGGAAGTACAGAGTCAAACATTACTATTCCCTCTTTACCCCATTAAGACATTTCCTGTCTTCCATTCCTAGATCTTTCTGCAGTGCTGTCTTCCTAGTGACTCTTCTGGTATTTTCCAAAGGGAAGAAGCAATTTTGGTTTTATTCTTTTCCTTTTCCACAGTAGATACTGGGAATTTCCCCCATATTCTCTACCATGTCTGTAATTCCTGAAGATTTGGATGTTTGCAATGCTAGCTATGCAAGAGAAAGATTATAAAATTGAAGATTGACAGACTATTTGAGGGGACTCTAGAAATCTAGCTGTGCTTCTATGAGAAGTGAAAATGTCACTGATGTTAGCCACAGCAATTTCCTTGTGTGTTGCTGCTGTGACAAGTATTGTCTGCGTTTGCTACTGAAGATTTGGGAACAGGGATGTCAGGAAGAGATGGGACCTACTCTCTGCTTTAGAAATGTCTTCATCTCTTTCAGATTCTTTTATCTGACTTTTAATATTTGCATCCTTTGATAATTTACCATGTTTACCTGTTTGCTGCATATATAATATATCCAATGTGTATTTGTTCATTGTCATGTACGTGTTTCTGTGCACACATTGACTGTTGTGGGCTTCTGAAAGATGTTTCTAGGCATTCTCAAAGATGCAAGATTAAGACATAGTGTCTTGACAAGTCTGCTTGAGTATCTTAGGTCCTGCTAAAGAGAACCAATCTTGTGTGTTAGGGATTAAAAGAAGTCAGGTGTGTTTTATCCCAGGCTGATAAACCCATAGCTGTAGGTAACCATACAATAAGTATCTGTAAATGAGAAATGCAGCTTGCACTCAGGTCTGCACTCAACAAAGGCAACATGGAAATACATGTTCAGGAATTAGGTTGGAGGCAATGGGCAGAAAACCACCTAAAACAAATATAGGACTGAGGATTGTAGATGTAACCAGCCATCTTATTAAATAAGAAACACAGAGCCAATGTAAAGATAAAAGCCCAAGAGGTCAGAGCTAAGAGCCTTACCTGCCTGCTTCAGCTAGACTCTTCAGCCAGGAGACCTCTCCGAAAAGAGAGCTACTTCCTGTCTGTTCGTCTTTAAATACACTCTCTGTTCTGCCTTCTCATTGGTTGTAAACCCAACCACATGACTGCCTCGTCACTGCCTGTCTGTACAGACCTCCAGACACACATTGGAGCATGTCTCCAATGCAGTTGTATCCTTGAACACACAGAGATCTACCTAGCTCTGCTTACCAAGTGCTGGGATTAAAGGCATGTGCCTCCTTCAGGAAATCCTACCGGCGTGGACCACCACAACCAGCTTTCCCTATGGCTTGCTAATAGCTCTGACCCCTAGGCAATTTTATTTATTAACATACAAATAAAATCACATTTCAGTACAAATAAAATACCACTATATTTTGAACACTTGACAGTATAGCATTACTGTTTGCTGAAATGTGACTGTGGAGTAAGTCATCAATTCAACAGTAGAAGATGACAAATGTTCAAGTGTTGAATGTCATTTGACATGAAAGATAAAGGACATAAATATCTGCTTATTGGTTATTTGAAAATATTTCTACAATGTAATGTTTATTCTAAATATAGAGCTATAGTAATAAAAACAGCTTGGTACTGGCATAAAAGCTGACACATAGACCAAAGGAATTGAATTGAAAACCCTGACATTAATCCATATACCTATGAACATACGATTTTTGACAAAGAAACCAGAACAGTACCATGGAAAAAAAGAAAGCATCTTCAACAAATGGTGCTGGCATAACTGGATGTCAACATGTAGAAGAATGCAAATAGATCCATATCTGTCAACTGCACAAAACTCAAGTCTAAGTGGATCAAAGACCTCAACATAAATCCAGTTACACTGAACCTGATAGAAGAGAAAGTAGGAAGTAGTCTTGAATGTATTGGCACAGGAGATCACTTCTAAATATAACACCAGTAGCACAGACACTGAGAGCAACAATTAATAAATGGGACTTCTTGAAACTGAGAAGCTTTTGTAGGGCAAGGTGCATGGTCAATGAGACAAAATGACAGCCTACAGAATAGGAAGAGCTCTTCACCAACCCCACATCTGACAGAGGACTGATCTCCAGAATATATAAAGAACTCAAGAAACTAGATATCAAAACACCTAACAGTACAATTAAAAAATGGGCTATAGAGCTAAACAGAGAATTCTCAACAGAAGAATTTCAAATGGCCAAAAGACATTTAAGGAATTGCTCAACATCCTTAGTCACCAGGATAATGCAAATAAAAATGACTCTGAGATACCATCTTATACCTGTCAGAATGGCTTAGATCAAAAACATGGAAGACAGCTTATATTGGAGAGGGTGTGAAGCAAGGGGAACACTCCTACACTGTTGGTGGGAATGCAAACTTGTACAGCCACTTTGGAAATCAGTATGACAATTTCTCAGAAAATTGGGACTCAATCTTCCTCAATACCCAGCTATACCACTCTTGGGCATATACCCAAGGAATGCTCAATCATACCACAAGGACACATGCTCAACTATGTTCATAGCAGCATAATTTGTAATAGCAAAAACCTGGAAACAACCTAGATGCCCCTCAACTGAAGAATGGATATAGAAAATGTGACACATATACCCAATGGTGTTCTACTCAGCAGAGAAAAACAATGACATTATGAGGTTTGCAGGCAAATGGATGGAACTAGAAAATATCATCATGAGTAAGCTAACCCAGTCTCAGAAGACCAAACATGGTATGTATTCACTCACAAGGAGATACTAGATGTAAAGCAATGGATAACCAGACTGCAACCCACAGCTCCAGGGAGGCTACCTAGTAAGGAAGACCCTAGGAAGGGCACATGGATCATACAGTGATAGAGAAATGGATGAGATCTACATGAGCAAACTGGGGGTGAGGGGGTAATGGAGGGCAAGGGATGGGGGATGAGGGCTGAGACAAGTGGGAGGTTCGAGCTGGAATGGGAAAAGGGTGAGAAAGCAAGGAAAGACCTACAATGATAAATGAAGACACCATGGGAATAGGGAGAAGCAGAGTGTTAGGGGTTGTTCTCAGGAATCCACAAGGATGACTCCACCATAGACTACTGGCAATAGTTGAGAGGATGCCTGAGCTGGCCTACTCTGGTGATCAGATGGCTGAATACCCTAACTGTCATCATAGAACCCTCATCCAGTGAAGACTGAAGGAAGTAGATACAGAAATCCATGGCCGGATCCCAGGCAGAGCTCCAGGAGTTCAATCGATGAGAGACAGTAGGGATTCTATGAACAAGAAATATCGAGACCATGATTGGAAAAAGTACAGAGACAACTAGCCAAACTAGTGGAAACACATGAACTGTGGACCAATAGCTGAGGCATGAACTGTGGACCAATAGCTGAGGCAGTGGGATCTAGACCTGTGCCTAGTGCATGAGACGGCTTTTTGGAGACTAGTGCCTATGGTGAGACACTTTGCACAGCCTTGGTTTAGGAAGGAGGGGATTGGACCTGCCTCAACTGAATGTACCAGGCTCTGCTGACTCCCCATGGGAGACCTTGCCTTGGAGGAGGTGGAAATGGGGGCATGGGGGTGGGTTGGCGGGGAATGCTGGGGGTTGGGAGGAGGGAGAAGAGAGGAATCTGTGGTTGGTATGTAAAATGAATAGAAAATTTTGTAATAAAAATATATAAAAATCTTATATTAAATCTGGTGTAGAAATGAAAAAACATTTCTACAATGTAATGTTTATTCTAAACATTTATAATATATCATACTGAAGATGTAAAATAACATGAATTTTTAATTTTATGTGGTATATTTATGAATTATCAAATACGTATTTTTCAGAAATGATACAGCTTTCCTACTTTGTTCTAAAACTATTTGCACTAATTTCTTTAAGTTTTGCATTGTCATAGTTTTCAGTAATGCTTACATATATTCATTTGTCACCATGACATCGGTTTAGGGCATAGGATGATAATTCATCATATGTAAAAATGTGCAGCGATAAACTATGGAATGTAACATGTCCTCCTTTTCAACTTTAATCATATTAATTATTCATTTTATGAAAAGCCATGTGCTATCTTACTGGCCATAATATTGGATCATGCCTTTAATCTGAGAGAGTTTGTGAGGCACAGATAGGTGAACCTATGTTTTCAAGGAAAATATGATCTACACAGAAATTCTGGAACATGCAAATATATATATTGAGTACTCTTTTACAAATTTCTTTTCAAATTCTCTTACTTTATTAGTATAACTAATAAAAACAGTTAATAAATACCTTTTAGTGAAAAATTCATGTGTACTAATATTTTTGGATGATATATACCCCTCTTGAGTTGCCCAAAATGTGTTTGTGTCTTGGTTCCCAGAAGAAACAAAATGCCAAGCTCTAAACCTGTGTGCTCAAACTGAGATGGAGAATCATTATCCCATTTAGTTTTGCATTGTTGTGTACATAGTGAATATAAACATAAAGTAGTCCTTACCTTATTTATGTCATGTGGACTCTGTAGAGGTAAAAAAAAAGTTTTTAATCTAATATATTTTATGTCAAAATTATCTACTCAAAATTTTGTGCCTCACAGACCACTGGTTGGTAGAAAATAGGTTTCTGGGCCAGAATCCTCATATGTTGCACACATTTTGAAAGTATTGTTTCATGTAGGTTGCTTATTGAAGGATACTATGTGCATAATGGACAAAGAGTACTTTCTGTAAACATATCTTTTATCTTGATGATTGCAAGTGCACAGGGTGTGTTTAATGTACAGGTAAAACTAACTTATGATGTCATTTAACTTCTGAATTTCTCTATTTACTATTCTGTTCATGTTCTTGTCTGAAGTTGAAAGTGGGGTATTGAAGTCACCCACCTTTCTGTGCAGAGGTTGATCTGTGCTTTTAAATCTAAGACTATTTCATCAGTGAAGTTGGAGACTCCTGTATTTGATGTTAATTTAATTAGGATTAATATACCCTGGTTTTGGATTTTTCCTTTAATGAGTAGAAAGGACACTTCACTGTCTCTTCTGAATAGGTTTTGTCACATTTTAATATAGTTGTGCCTGCTTAAATTTGTGAGGGGTTCTTATTTTGTTTGTTTTCAGTACATCCTGACTGCAGTTTTGCCTCCCTGCACTCCTCCCAGTTCCCCTCTTTCCCTCTCCTCCAGATCCACTCCTCCTCCATTTCTCTTCAGAAGATAGCAGGCCTCCCAGGGACATCAGACCAACAGCGCATAACAAGATAAAATAAGACTAAGCACAGACCCTCATATCAAGGCTGGGAGAGGCAACCAGTAGGAAGGAAAGAGTTCCAACAGCAAATGAAAGAGTCAAAAGCACCCCCATTCCCACTGTTAGGGGTCCCACAAAACAGCAAGCTAACAACCATCATATCTAGACAGAGGACCTAGTGTAGACCCATACAAGCTTCATGATTGCTGCATCAGTTTCTATAAACCCCTAAGAGTCCTGATTAATTGATTCTGTTGATCTTGTTCTCCTGGTATTCTCAACCTCTTTGGCTCCTACAATTCTTCCCCCACCCTCTTCTGTGGAGTTCCCCAAGCTCCAAGGGGAGAGATCCAATAGAGATCTATAGCTGAAGTTTTCCTGTTCCTGTGTGGCTCCCGTGGCCCTGTGGCTGCTTGGACCCAAGTAAACACACAAAGGTTTATATTAATTAAAACTGTTTGATCTAATGGTTCAGGCTTCTTGTTAGCTAGATCTTACATCTTAAATTAACCCATTTCTATAAATCTGTACCTGCCACATGGCTCGTGGCTTACCAGTATCTTTACATTTTGCTTCTCATGGTGGCAGCTTGCAGCATCTCCTGACAGCCTTCCTGTTCCCAGAATTCTCTTCTCTCTTTGTCCCATCTATACTTCCTGCCTGTCTAATGGCCAGTCAGCACTTTATTTATTAACCAATCAGAGTAACACATTCACATCATACAGAGTGATATCCACAGCAGAGATCTCCAATTTGAGCTCTCTTTCTGCCTAATATTTGGCTATGGGTATCTGTATCTGCTCCCATCAGTGGCCAGTGAAGGACTCTCTGATGGCAATTGGCTTGGCACCATCTATGAGTATAGCAGAATATCATTAAGAAATATTTTACTGATTTTTTTCTATCCTAAATCTCTGGGCTATCCAGCCTCCAGTTCCTAGTCATCTAGACAATGTCAAGCATGGTCTCCATCTCATGGCTTGGGCCTCAAATTAGACAACTCATTAGTTGGCCAATCTGACAAATTCTGTGTCTCCTCTACCCCAGTGCATCTTGAAAGCAAGATAAATTTATACGTCAAAGGTTTTTTAGCTGGGTTGGTGTCCCAGTCTCACCACTGGAAAGATTGCTTAGTTACAGGACATGGGTGGTTCAGACCTATATCCTCCAATACGAGGAGTCCTCCCCAGGATCACCTTTGTAAATTCCTAGGAGCTTCTGCTGGACTAGGAAGCATCCTCAAAATGCACCCCAATTCCAGTCATCTCTCCCAGTACCCTCTCCTTCCATCCCTTCCCCAAACCTGATCCCTCCTTTTCCAATTTCCACCATCACCCCCACCCCCTGCCCACCCATAAAATCTATTCAATTTCCCCTTCCCAGGGAGATCCATGTGTCCCACTTAGAGTGCTCCTTGTTACTTAGCCTTTCTGAGTGTGTGGATTCTAGCATGATTACCATTTACTTGACAAATAATATCCAACTGTAAGTGAGTACATATCATGTTTGTCTTTCTGCATCTGGGTTATATGGTGATATATATATATATATATATATATTATTTTTTTGGTTTTTTCGAGACAGGGTTTCTCTGTGTAGCTTTGCGCCTTCCCTGGAATTCACTTGGTAGTCCAGGCTGGCCTCGAACTCACAGAGATCCACCTGGCTCTGCCTCCCGAGTGCTGGGATTAAAGGCGTGCGCCACCACCGCCCGGCCATATGGTGATATTTTATTTGTATTGAAATGTGATTTTATTTGTATGTTAATAAATAAAGTTGCCTGGGTGTCAGAGCTAATAGCAAGCCATAGCAGAAGCTGGGTGGTGGTGGTGTACACTTTTAATCCCAGCTCTTGGGAGGCAGAGCTAGGTGGATCTCTGTGTGTTCAAGGATACAGCCAGCATGGAGACACATGCCTTTAATCTCAATACCAACCATAGAAGGCCTGGAGGTCTATAGACAGGCAGTGACGAGGAGGTTATGTGGTTGAGTTTACAACCAATGAGAAGCCAGAATAGAAAGTCTATAAAAAAGAAAAACAGACAAGAAGTAGGTCTCTTGCTGAAGAGGACAACAGCAGCAGTGAAGGGTAAGGCTTTTAGCTCTGACCTCTTGGGCTTTCATCTCTGCATTGGTTCTGTGTTTCTTATTTAACAAGACCGTTCATCTACATTTGGCACCCATGTGGCAAGAATTCATTAAATTCTTCCACCATTAAAGAATTCACAGCTTGGCTTGACTTGGCAGTGGGTCCGGTTTCCCGCCTAGGCTGCCCGGCTCCCTAGCTCAGGCCCAGCTCGGCTTAGGTCTCAGGCCCGACTAACCGTAGCTACAAGCCGTTACCACAGCTGGAGCTACTTACTTAAAGCTGGTGCTACAAACAACTCAGGCCTGCCCTGCCAGAGCTACCACTAATTGCAGTGATCAGAGCTTAAGGAAGCCGGAGCCCAGGATCGACTAGGCTCAAAACACTGGACCAACGAATGTAGATCAACAAGGGACAGACAAGGTAATACCTTGCCTCGGTCTTTGGAAAACTCCCAGAGGGGCCTCAGGCAGGCCCCCACAGTGAATCCAGTTCAGACCTTTCCTGCAGTTGTAGAGGAAAGCCCTACTGAGAGCAATTAAATAACCAAATGCCTATTGGAATAAATCATGCTGCTTGGGATGATGAAACAGAGAGAATAGAAAATTCAGGAGAAAACATGAAAAAAAATTTTTGACAAACTTCTATTAATGAACAAAGACCAAAATTAACAATAAGAATAAATGGTGTTTTGTTGTCTGGTCTGGTAGACACAGCTGCTGACTTTACCATAATTGCACCAGAATTTTGGCATCCAACTAGGCCTTTTCAGGAGGTAAACATTCAACTGTTAGGAATTGGAACATTATCTGAAGTAAAACAGAGTGCAAGATGGATTGAACGTATAGGTCCAGAAGGACAGAGAGGAAAATTAAAACCATATGTGGCTAACATAGCTATGAACCTGTGGGGTTGAGACCTGTTACAACAATGGAATACTCAGATTAACATCCCTCCAATCTCAGAAACAAATCATAAACTTGCACGTTTCTGAGAGAAATATTTGAAGATATTCTAATGAGTGGTCACCAGTCATCCATATTAAACAAGAACAGGGCACAACAACTGATGATCTTCCAAAGACACCAACAGCTCTACCTTTAAAATGGTCAACAGACAAGCCTGTATGGGTTCAGGAATGGCCTTTAACAACAGAGAAACTCCAGGCTTTAGAAGAGCTGGTAGAAGAGCAGTTAAATGCTCAGCATATTGAAAAATCAACCAGCCCTTGGAATTCTCCTGTATTTGTTATTAAAAAGAAATCTGGTAAACAGAGAATGGTAACAGACCTTAGAACAATTAACAAAGTAATTCAGCCAATGGGCTCTCTACAATCTGGAATTCCTTTGCCTACTCTGTTACCAAAAGGATGGCCTCTCATAGTTATTGATTTAAAAGACTGTTTCTTTTCAATACCCTTACAAGAAAAAGACAGAAAAAGATTTGCCTTCACGGTGCCTACTTACAATAATTCTCAACCAGTTAAAAGATTTCAATGGAGAGTCCTCCCACAGGGAATTTTGAATAGCCCAACCCTGTGCCAATATTTTGTACAACAGCCATTGGAAGTGATATGTTAAAAATGTCCTAAATCTATAATTTATCATTATATGGATGATATTTTACTAGATGACTCAAATGCAGATACTTTAAAAAGAATGTTTAAAGAAGTAAAGAAAATTTTGCCTTGCTGGGGATTACAAATTGCTCCTGAAAAGATACAAAGAGGAGATTCTATTAATTATTTAGGATATAAAATAGAACTACAAAAAATTAGACCCCAAAAGGTGTAAATTAGGAGAGATCCACTACAGACTCTTAATGACTTTCAGAGATTTTTGGGAGACATTTCTCATCTAAGATCTATTGTTGGGGTAAAAAATGATGAACTGAATAATTTGTTCAAAACCTTAGAAGGTGACAAGGACTTAAATAGTCCAAGAGAATTATCACCTAAAACTGAGAAAGAATTGGCCTTGGTAGAAAAGAAAGTATATGAAGGACACATGGATCATATTGATCTAAAGCTGGATTGCATTTTGGTTACTTTACTTTCTAGGCATTCTCCTACAGGAATATTAATGCAGAGGAAAGATGTTATATTGGAATGGATATTTTTACCAAATAAACTGAATAAAAATTAAAAACTTTTATAGAAAAAATCTCTGACTTGATTTGGAAAGGAAAATTGAGACTTCACAAATTAGCAGGAATAGACCCAACAGAAATTGTCGTACCTTTAACTAAAGAGAACATTAAAAAATTATGAACAGAAAGTGAACCTTGGCAAAGAGCTTACAGTAATTTTTTTGGGAGAAATTAACAGCAAATATCCCAAAAGTGATAGAATTGATCTTATAAAGAGAGCTGATTGGATCTTGCCTCGAATTGTATGGAAAAAACCCATATCTGGAGTTCATACATTTTATACAGATGCCAACAAACAAGGAAAGGCAGGTTACAAATCAAAATATTTAAGTAAAATAGTTCAAAGTCCTTATAATTCAGTTCAAAATCAGAATTGTATTCTGTTGGTATTAATAGATTTTTCAGAACCTCTCAACATAGTTACTGACTCTCAGAATGCTAAAAGAGTGGTATTACATATTGAGACTGCAGAATTTATCCCTGATGCTTCAGAATTAACTTCACTATTTATTCAGTTACAAGATACTATCAGAAAAAGGAGTCATCCTTTATATATAACTCGCATTCGATCCCATACGGGTCTGCCTGGCCCTCTAGCACAAGGCAATGATGAGATTGATAAATTATTGATAGGAAACGTGCTGGAGGCCTCAGAATTTCATAAAAAAAGTCATGTCAATAGTAAAGGCTTAAAAAAGGATTTTTCCATAACCTGACAACAAGCCAAAGAAATAGTAAAGAAATGTCCTACTTGTTCCTTCTACAATCAAATGCCATTACCAGCAGGATGTAACCCAAAGGGTATTCAGAGAAATGAAATCTGGCAGATGGATGTGTTTCACTTTGCAGAATTTGGAAAACTGAAATATGTACACCACACCATAGACACTTATTCAGGATTTCAATGGGCAACTGCTTTGAGTTCTGAAAAAGCTGATTCTGTAATCACTCATTTGCTAGAAGTTATGGCCATCATGGGTATACCTACACAAATCAAAACTGACAATGCTCCATCATATGTCTCTGTTAAAATGAAACAGTTTTTTGCTTATTACAATATAAAGCATATTACAGGTATACCACATAATCCTACAGGTCAAGCAGTTATAGAAAGATCAAACAGAACTCTAAAGGATATGCTAAATAGACTGAAAGGGGTAACAAACCCCCCCCAAAATAGACTACACAATGCTCTATTAACTTTGAATTTTCTCAATGCCAATGAGAAAGCAACAACAGCTACATTAGATGATAGAAAAAACTACAGAATTAAATCAGCCTATATACTGCAAGGATGTGTTGACCACAAAATGGAAACCAGGATATATATTACGTTGGGGACGAGGTTTTGCTTTTGTTTCTACAAGAAAAGATAAGCTGTGGATACCATCAAAATTGATAAAGGTTTGATTTGAACAAGAGAGACCTCTTAATTAGAGGAGATGATAGTTCATCAACCAGCATGACCATCCATTTTAAACTAACTTATACCAGTAACACATGTCTTTTCATTTAATCAGATAATAACTTGCCGAAAGGGAACCTCCCTAAAATTAGTCTTGGGGAAAGGTTTTTGTTTTTGTCTTTTAGGAGAATGAAGGCTAAGGAATCTGAAGAACACTGGACAAATGAAGAAAAGGGACAACTCATGTATCCCAGGAAACAGAGTGAAATGGCCTATAGGTATATCATCTATAAAATTTTATAAGTCTTCCTAAATGTTTGTTTCTACCCTTCTCTAAAGACATTTAACACTATTGGTCTTCTTGTAGTCCCAGTTCAATTAAAATTTAAAGCTGACTTTGGAGTTGGAGAATGGCTCTCTCCTTCTTAAACTCAAGCATGTTGTTAAAAGGAAAATGCAAACTCCCTGTATCATGCCAGAAGAAAAGACCCATCTTCTGCTATGGGACAGGAAAAAAACCAAATTAATTAAGGGACTATTCTATTACTAATCTCAACTCTTTGATTCTATTCTAATTCTTTAAACTTTTCTTAAAGTATGAATTTTATATCAAAATTTACAAGATTAATATATATACAGATATATATACATTTTAAACTTTGTTAAGATATGAATAGTCATATAGAGTACTAACTAATTCTAGAAAGAAAAAAGGCTTCAATTAGCTGCATATATGTCTTTGTGTTTGAGTCTCTTATCAGTTTTCTGCAGGAAATCACGGCCAGGCCTAACATCAACTGAAGTCTCCAGAAAGAAGATGGGGCCCCACAACAACAACAATTCCACGTGGATAATAATAACATCACTAAGCTGACAAACATCATCTACAGATCAGCTTTGGACTACAAAATGCTCAGAGCAATTTTGAGAGGGCTAGCTGAGATGATCCAGTTTCAAAGACTACTTGAATAAGGATTTGAGATAAACCCTGAACTTTGGCATTATGCACAGACTGGATAACAAAGGATATAGTTACCTTTCCTAGAATTTGACAATTAACCTAAAATTTTTCTTTTCAGGATAAAGATACCTTCGCTCATACCCAGTAGGAAGCAATTTTTAGAATACGATGCCCACATTCCCACAGAGGTGGTGTGGCTCCGTTGAGATCTCTGCATTACACATAATGACCACATAATTCTGCTGGATGCACATGTTGCTGTTATGCATGTTTATTTCATAAGTACAATATTTATTTTAGCACAATATTTATTTTAGCATACTGTTTTGGCTTATTTTATGTCAACTCCACACTATATAGAGTCATTTGGAAAAAAGGAACCAATTAGAAAATGCCTTCACAAAGATTGCATGTGATCAATCCTGTGGTGCATTTTTTTATATTGATTGATTTAAGGAGGCCTAGCTCACTGTGGATGGTGCCAACTCTGGTTAGGTGCTCCTGGGTGATAAGAATCAGACTAAACAAGCCATAAGAAGCATGTAAGAAATATTACTCCAAAAACAAGCCAAAAAAAAAAAGTAAGACCAGAGTGGTGGCACAGGCCTTTAATCCCAGCACTTGGGAGGCAGAGCCAGGTGGCTGTCTTTGACCTGGAGGCCAGCTCGGGCTACAGAGTGAGTTCCAGGAAAGGATCCAAAGCTACACAGAGAAACTCTGTCTCTAAAAACAAAACAAAAGAAAAAAAGTACTACTCTATTGTTTCTGAATTAGTTCCTACATCCATACTCCTGCCCTGAGCTTCTGCCCTGACTTCCCTGGTTAATGGACTGTAAGCTACAAGGTGTATTAAATCCTTTCATCCTCAAGTTTATTTTTGTCACTGTGTTTTGTAGTAACAGAAACCCTAACTAATACAATATGCTTTCTATCACTGTCACAGATCACCTGACAGAAGACAGGTTTTTAATCCCAGCTTCAAAATTTTATGTCCATGAATTTTGGAAAAGTTGGTCTTTTCCTTTTAGGCCTCTGAAAAGACAAAAAAAAAGTATGATGAGAATTTGTGGAATATTTTTGTTGTTGTTGTTTTAAAATGTTATCTAACAAAGTCATGTAGGTGAATTTTCCTTGGCTTACAATTTGTGGGTGTATTCCATTTTCCTCAGAAAGCCATGTCTTAGGAGATGGAGGCAGCTGGTCACACTGCATCCACCGTCAGGAGGCAGAGACTGTTGATTGCTGCTGTCCACACTCCATCCTCCTTTCTCCTCCTGCTGGGACCACAGCCAATGAACTGGGGACATCCACTTATGGAGGCCTTCCTATCTCAAGCAACCTCTTCTAGAAAATCTCTCACACTAATGATCAAAGATTGGTTTCCACAGAGGTTCTGAATCCTGGACCGACCATTGTACACATGACCCTGTGAACGACTTACCCTAGTACTAGCAATACAATGATCTTCATTTAAGAATATCTAAATTAAGCCGGGTGTTGGTGGCGCATGCCTTTAATCCCAGCACTCAGGAGGCAGAGGCAGGCAGATCTCTGTGAGTTTGAGGCTAGCCTGGGCTACCAAGTGAGCTCCAGGAAAGGCGCAAAGCTACACAGAGAAACCCTGTCTCGAAAACCCCCCCCAAAAAAAGAATATCTAAATTACCAAATTAACGTTATATATTAAAGCCCTCTAGGTGTAGAGATTCAATAAAATTCTGAGCATTTCCTAACATGTATTTCATTTTTCTCAGAATCCTCACTCTGTATGCAGTGAGAGCTGTGGTTCTGGATTCAGGGAAAAAAAAACCAGAAAGGCAAGGCTGCCTGTTGCTTTGACTGCACACCTTGCCCACAGAATGAGATTTCCAATGAGATTGGTAAATATCATTCATGCCAAGGATGTTTCTACCAGTCCACCTCTGCAGTATCTAAGTAAATTTACACCTTTAAGTGAATTTATAGACAATTCTCTTCTTTCCATGTCAGTTAATCACAAGTTACAGGTCATTTCATTTTCCCTGAAACAAGACAGTCTTGACACAGAAATTATTATGCACTTTATGTTCTTCATCCATTGAGAGCATGGCTGCCAACAGGAAACTCTTCCCACACCAGAGTAGTATGCTTTGATGCACAACGACTTCGAACACACAGCATCATCGCTTCATGATTTTGAAAACATATTTTGAACATGTTCAGGACTCAAGACTTTCACTTTTTGCATCTCTAAATATATGATGCCCAGCATGAATCTGGAAACACAGCACATGAGAAATACTCTGTATGTGTGTGTGTGTGTGTGTGTGTGTGTGTGTGTATGTGTATGTATGTATGTATGTATCTGCCATCTAGCAAAACAAAATTTTACAGTCCTTTAATGAACATGTTTTCTCCTCTATTTTCTTCTCTCTCTATCACACCTCTTCAATACCCCTTACACCACTATAACAAACAATATGTTACACAATAAAATCAAGATTATGTGATCAGTATGCAGTAAACTCAATATATTAGTTAATGTTCTAGCACTGTGAAGAAACACCACAACAAAGGCAACTCTTATATAAAAAGCATTTTCTTGGGTTCTGGATTAAAGTTTTTCGAGGTTTAGCCCATGTTGATCATGGCAGGAAATAGACAGGCACGTCACTGTAGTAGTAGCTGAGAGTTTTACATCATGATCCAGAGGCAGGAGACATGGAGAGTGAGAGAGAGAGACACACACTTTTGAAACCTCAAAGCCCATCATCCCCAGTGACACACATCCTCCAACAAGACCACACTTACTCCATCAGGGCACAACCTCCTGATCCTTACCAAACAGTTCCACTAACTGGTGACCAAACATTCAAATGTATGAGCCTTTGGCGGCCATTCTTTTTCAAACCATTAATCACATGTTGAGACTTGAGGTCTGTAAAAGGCTAGGAAATTCACAGAGTACAGTACTGGATACAACAAAGTATTCTGTTCACAAGAAAAATAACAATAAATACTTGTACACTAATTAATAAGTTGAATGATTTAATTCATCATTATAGAAGTTCATCATTATGGAAAATTTTCATTGAGATACAAGACATAGTTTTCCAAAGTGGGAAGAATGTAATATAATCATTAGTAGCACTATCCACAAGCTGACAATTTACAAACATTAATATGAGCATCGCTATCTATGAAATGCCCAAGTTGAAGAATAGTGTTTGTGACCAATGATTGAAATTTCAAAACATGGCACATGAGCAGTTTGCTTAAAGGAAATGAAGTGAATAAGTCTGGCATAGTTTCCTCCACCTATAGTTATGGAAATTTAGGGCATTTAAGTGGAAAGAACATTATTATAAGGACAGTATTAACAAAATAGGGAAACCTGGTGGTGCAATAAATTCAGAGAACAAAGAAGGACACTAAATCCAGAGCCCATGAGAAGGAGCATTGATTTTTGTGTATGTGTGTGGAATAGGAAGATAGAAACAGAAATGATTCACAATAATTAGCAAGTTTATTACTAAGGTGCTGTTTATTTATTTTTGAATAATATTACATAACTATCATCTGGAAAAACACTCAAGTTTGCAGGAGTCGCCTTAATAATAGGGATGTTACAAATATAATTTTTTTAATTTGTCGTATTTTCATATTAATATTTAGGTGCTTCAAAGATAGTGTTAGGATCTGAGTAGATTTAGACTGAAAAGATACAGTGCCCCACAGTGAACTTGAATATTCACATTGGGTGTATGTTTGGTTTAATAACTTTAGCATTTGTCCACTGAAGGAACATCTCTACTACCACAAATAAATCCTAAATGTATATGTTAAGAACTAGTTTTTATGAAAATCTGTAGTATGAAAGATGGATTAATACACAAATGTCAGACACTTTAAAACTGAATCCATTATTAGTTGTTAAATACTTTTGAGTAAGTGAAACATGTCTTTAAAAGGAAATGTTTAATCTAATATAAAGTAATTTGAATAGTTTATATATCATATGCCTTTAATAAACAAGACATTGCATCCTATTATGAACCTTCAATATAAGCAATGACAGGAAGAGCAAAATTAATACACTGAAGAAAGAAGAGAGGATGTGATGGTGGAGAGGTCAATGAAAACAGAGTGAAAGTACGACTGGAGAAAATGAGGACTGTGGGAGAGCTGAGGAAAATGGAAAGAGAACAATATTCACAAAGAGAAACCTGACTATTGAAAACAAAGTTGATGACCTATATAAAAGATGTATCAACAGAAATAAAATTAAAAAATGTTTGAAGAGCATTGCAAAAATATTGATATTATTAACATACTGAAAATATGGCATACATAAATCCATATTCATACATAAGAATTTAAGAGTAAATTCACAACCTACCAGGAACACAGAATCAAACATTGTCCATGAAGACATGAGAATATATGAACAGTTCTAAATGTATTAAATAGATATCATTGCATAAAGACGTTTTCACTGTTGAAGTGTTTGCAGATGTTAAAACACAGGGCATTTCAAAGAATGAGCAAATTGTGTAACACAATGGACTTTGTGAATGTAGACACATTTGAGTCATATTTGAGAACAACATTTTAAAAGGTTTACAAAGGACATTCTCTTTAGTCAGAACAAAGTCACATGTCCTATTAAGGGTACAGATTTATTTTATAAAGTAGTGATATCAGAGCGAAACTACATTTGAGAAATGTAATTGAGTACTCTAAGGACACCAGAAACAATCCAACAATATTGCTTAAGGCAAATGTGTTTGTGTGTATGTGAGTGAGTGTGTGTGAATGTGTGTGTGGGTATAAGTGTATGTGTATGTGTGTGTGTGTGTGTGTGTGTGTGAGTGTGTGAGTGTGTGTGCATGTGCACGTGCATGTGCAGGTAACAGAGAAAGAAGCAATGGGGCTGTGTAACTTATGAATTAGAATGGATATATGAGTTTAGAATAATTGTCTAGAAAATATTTGTCCCTCAAGCAAAGGGAGACAGTTCAGATAGAAGTGCAATGAACTGGTGGCTGGAGATTGCCTGGGGAAGTTAAAAGGGAAACCTGAGCATGTGCTTTTGATCACATTCATTTATACCAGATATAGATCGGTGTATGAATTGTCCAGAGAGTCACAATGCAAACACAGAGAAGAGTCACTGTCTCCAGAAGACTGAACTTTCTGAACTATGATGATCCCTTGGGAAAGGCACTAACCTCCATGTCCCTAGGTGTCTCCTCACTCACAGGATTTGTCCTTGGGATCTTTGTGAAGCACAGGGATACTCCCATTGTCAAGGCCAATAATCGGGCACTTAGTTACATCCTGTTCATCACTCTGACCTTCTGTTTTCTCTGTCCCCTACTCTTCATTGGCCGTCCCAACACAGCCACCTGTATCCTTCAGCAGAACACATTTGGGCTTCTGTTCACTGTGGCTCTTTCTACTGTATTTGCCAAAACTGTAACTGTAGTCATGGCCTTCAAGGTCACTGCTCTGGGAAGTATGATGAGGAGGTTAATGATATCAAAGACTCCTAACATCATCATTCTACTCTATACCACCTTCCAAATTCTTCTCTCTGGAATATGGCTGGCAACCTCTCCTCCATTTGTTGACACAGATGCTCACTCTGAACATGAACACATCATCATCATGTGTAACAAGTGCTCAGTTATTGCCTTCCATGGCATCCTTGGATACCTGGGATTCTTGACCCTAGTGAGCTACTTTATGGCTTTCTTGTCCAGGAATCTGCCTGACACATTCAATGAAGCCAAGTTCCTGACATTCAGCATGCTGGTGTTCTGCAGTGTCTGGGTCACCTTCCTCCCTCACTACCACAGCACCAAGGGGAAGGTCATGGTGGCTATGGAAGTCTCCTCTATCTTGGCTTCCAGTGCAGGGATCCTGGGCCTCATCTTTGCCCCTAAGTGCTACATTGTGTTGTTAAGGCCAGAAAGAAACCTACTTCATCATATCAAGGACAAAACACATTCTAGGAAGAATAACCCGTTCGAAACCTAGCTCACATATTTCTGAAATTAAATAGAAATCCTGAATTCTGTTTTGCAGCCTTTGAACAGTCACATATAGGTTACAATTTAGCACTTGATAGCATGAATTTTTATTTCTTGATCTAAGTATTTTAGGCTCATTTTCTACACCCATCAGCGATTTTTTTAAATTTTGAAATATACATTGCATTTTTGTTTCCTCCATTTATATGTACTTTTTATTACTTTGCTCTTATTGAACTACTAATTTGCTTACAAAATGAAAATGTATTCTCTTTTCCACTTGGCTTAGTTCTGATACTAAATTTTGAATCTCATAGAGATTTACTTCACTAATTCACAGATTCCAAAGTCACACATATCATCTTCAAAGTTTTAAAAAATATTTATCTTTGGCTTCTAACATACTGGTCCACTATAACTGGCTCCTAGGAGTAGTACTGTCTGTGATTGGGAACCAAAGTCCTGCTGTATCTTCCTCCATTCCTCCACCACATATTGCCTTGGCAGGTATATGCTCACAGGTATAGAGTATAGGGTGTGATATTGAGATACTGCAAACCAATTCTGTGGGGACATATTACTGAGGGTCTGTAAGCCTTTACTTCCTCCTCACATCCTTTCAATTCTTAGCTATGTCCTCTTACCCAAGAAACTTGGATTCCATACACGTTCCTCCAGCTGTTCAAAGACCTCACTCCCAGTTACTTGAGAACTTCCTAAAACACATTTTTAGGTCATCACTTGTTCTCCTCTCAATTTGAGGAAAGTTTCCTTCAATAAACCATGAGTAATATGTTGCAACAAGCTTTTGCAAGTAGCCCTCTGAATTGCCCAGAACCTCAGCAGAAAGCCAGATACCCTGGGTAGAAAGAAAAGAGAATGAGAATGTGCAAGAAATTTTCATTGGCACAAGAAAAGGCTTTCTGAAAATGACCCTGGTAGCACAGACATTAATATTAATAGTTCATAGAAGGAACCACATGAAACTAAAAATGCTTCTGTACAGCAAAGGGCATCCTCACTTGAGAATAGAGGCACTCTATGAAATGGGGGGAAAAACCTGTTACTAAGTATTTAGCAGAAAGATGGTTAGATTCTAGAATGTATAAAGAACCCAGAAAACTGAACATAAGGAAAACAAACCAATTAAAAATGGAGTTATACATCTAGTGAGTTCCCAAGAAATGAAATACTAATGACTGAGAAAACATTAAAATATTCAACATTCTAAGCCATTGGGAAATGCAACTTCAAGGGGAAAATGACACTGCAAAATTGAGTGAGGAACCAAGACTCAGTAAAACAAATACAGAGTGTTCTCTCTAATACGTGGATCTTCTCTTTAAATTTTACCAATGTACATCTATATACGAGATATAGAGGGCAGATGACATGAAACTTTAAAGGAGCTCATGAATGAGAAAATTGTTCCTGACAGAAATGAACCCTGTATTTACATCTCACTAACTAGAATCTATGCCTTATATAAAACTCAAAACATGGATGATTAGACTAGTATCTCATATTTTATTGAAAATTCAAAATTACTGATTGTGTTCTCTTAGAATTGAAGTTTAAATTTTTCTCTAGAAGGACTTGTCTTTCTATTTAATAATTTTATTTTGGATGCTGTGGTGTTCTTTGGTTTTGCTATTTTGCATATGTCTACATATTTTTATTGAGTTTTTATTTTATATAATATTTTAATTAACTCTTCGAGTATATAATCCCTCATATTTCCATGATACTCACCGCCAAGTCCTCCCAGATCTAGCCCTCACCTCCCCTTAACTTCAACATTTTATCCTCTGTATTTTATATAATCCACTGTGCCCTATGTGTTGCCCATATACTAATGGATATGAGGTCATTTACTACAACATGGTTGATCTAGCAGGTGCCATACCTTTAATAAAAACTGATTCTCGATAGTGCCTGGGACTTCCCTTATGGACAAAGGTGACTGCCCGCCCTCACCCTAGATCCCGTCCCTGGGCACCAGCCACCCCTGGGAAGACCTGCTCACCTTGGC
>CABHPH010146724.1:0-40241 GCA_902168325.1 Peromyscus nudipes | reverse complement strand
GGGAATCTTGGAGAAGGGGGGCCTTCCCGGTAGGGGTGGGGGTAGAAGGGAGCCTGCCCGCTGGCCAGAATCTGGCGCCAAGGTGGGCAGGTGTCCCCAGGGGTGGCTGGTGCCCAGGGACGGGATCTAGGGTGAGGGCGGGCACTCACCTTTTTCCAGAAGGGAAGTCCGGGGAGGATGGGAGCTGGGGCTGGTCTCTAAGTCTCAGGAAGTGGCGGGGGTCTCTTGGGATGATGGACTTGGGGGCAGGGCTTGGAGACTGCAGGGAATCTTTGTCCAGAAGGGAAGTCCGGGGGAGGGTGGGAGCTGGGGCTGGTCTCTAAGTCTCAGGAAGTGGCGGGGGTCTCTTGGGATGATGGACTTGGGGGCAGGGCTCGGAGACTGCAGGGAATCTTGGAGAAGGGGGGCCTTCCCGGGAGGGGTGGGGGTAGAAGGGAGCCTGCCCGCTGGCCAGAATCTGGCGCCAAGGTGGGCAGGTGTCCCCAGGGGTGGCTGGTGCCCAGGGACGGGATCTAGGGTGAGGGCGGGCACTCACCTTGGTCCAGAAGGGCCAATGTGGATTTGATATACGTTATTCTCGGAGAGTTTGCTCTTATTTCCAGTTTTCAAGTGTTGTAATAATTAAAATGTTTAATTTTATTTTAAAAGAGGGGCATTTCTCTAGATCCAGCTTGAGACAGACAACCTTTGCTTTGTAGTGCTGCCTTCTCTTCCTTTCTGACTGCTCAACCTGGGCTGCAGATTCTTCACCCTGACCTAGGGTCACTCAGGGTGTCTGCAGACTGTGCGCCATAGTCCCTATGAACACATGGCTGCTTTCTGAGGAAGAGCTCAAGAAGTTTTCCTTAGAGTCCCAACAGACATTCAAATGTATCCTCTGCTGCCTTCTGACTTCTTGGGGGGTTCTCTGTTCCTTTGAGGGAGTAGTGGCCCCTCCAAGACTCCCTTGTGTGCCTGTGGGAGACATGGTGGAGCACCAGAGAAACTGGAACAGAAATGCTGGCATGATAGAGGGGGATTCAGTGGTCAACAGGGGCAGCTCATCCTCTCCTGGGGAAGCCTTCCTTCAACTCCAGCCAGACTCACTCTCACTTTGTAAGATTTCTCCTCACAAGGATTTGGTGACTCTATTTGTAAAGCATATTGGGGACCCAGTTCAACAAGATGTATATTGGGAGAGGGCGAGCTGGGGACATAGTGCAGTTGGTAGAACTCTTGTCTAACATGAACAAAGCCCAATTCAGAACCCTAGCACTTCATAAACCTTGACATGCAAATGGTCTACATTTGCAATACTGGCAGCAGCAGGAGGTGGAGGCAGTAGGCAGGAGAATCAGAAACCCAAGGCCTTCCTCTACTACATAGTGAATTCCATTCCAGCTTGGGATACAATAGACGCTGTCTGCAAATAAATAAATAAATAAATAAATAAATAAATAAATAAATAAATGAAAGAAAGAAAGAATGAATGAATGAATAAATAGATAAATAAATAAATAAATAAATGAATGAATGAATGAATGAATGAATGAATGAATGAATAAATAAATAAATAGATAAATAGATAAATAAATAAATAAATAGAACAAAGAGTGTTTTGGGTAGAAACTTTGCATATACTTATACACAAAACTGTAAGTTTCCTGGGGCCGAGGAACATAATTCCTCCTCTCTCATGCACCTGATATGCAATAAATGTACCATAAAAAGGGGGGGAAGACTGATAAGGCTTTATTAAATAGAATGAAGCGTAGGAATTAGACATGTTGCATACTCTGTATAAATCAGGGCATTGGGATTTACATAAAACTGTTTCTCTCTGATTTATTAAGCAACCAAAGTCTCACTTGGCTTCAAGTATAATACAAAATAATAAATTCACTTAAAGTTGCTGATGAAAGCCCCCTGAGCAATAAGCACATTCATACAAATAGGGGAATGTGTCACCTGTCCTGAGAACTGACCTCACACATACTAGACCTCCCTTCAGGCCTGTAAGCCTGGGCTAAAGGCTTGTCCAGGAAGAACAGCCCACAAAACGTGGGGAGGCTTAGAACTGCCGAGATTTCAGTAAGGGGTATGCATATTCTTTTATTTCGGTAAGGGGTGTGCATATTCTCTTATTTCATCGTTAGTCACAGTTGATGTTTAACATAATCTATCGAGCTAATGTTACACTTTAGTGGGTTTTGTTCTTACGGGTTCTTTCCTTTTCAAAGGGCAGAGAGTCTGAGTAAGTACACTTTAATTAAATATCCTTTCCCTGAGCGATTGATAAGGAGAACAGAGACAACACACAGGTGAGCCAGGAAGACTCAGCAGAAGGAAATTAAAAGTGAAGGAAACATATGCAGGCTGAGCGTTTTATCTTATCTCCTGGGCTTTTATTTAGTGTTTGCTGTTAGGGAGAACTGGCTCAGCACCTAGGTCATCCTGTGTGTCAGGCCTGTGAAGTCCAATGAATAAGACACAATCTCGTCCTGTACCGCAGAGGATATGAACAAGCCATCTTTGATAAAGCAAGGGGAAGGAACATGAATTTTTAATGTAGTCACCATCCACACAGCACCATTTTAGTCATTGACAGGCATCGTATGGGACAGAAGTCTCATAAGTCTCTATTACCTAGTGACATGTCGGTGTATTTACTCCCTGTGATATACATACAAACATCCAACACCTAATGATGCATTTCTCAGAACACGCCCTATCCATTATGCTAATTGCAACTAATTGAAGATGCCCATGGGAGAATAATACCTTCTGACAGGAGATGTGGTGAAGTTTGCTAAAAGAATGATTTAGAACACTGAATTCCAATGCTTGAGGGTGGAGGATGATTCTGGACCCTCATCCGGAGACCAGAAGGTTAGATGGAGGGTGACAAACTGCCCTTGGCCTTGTTAAGAAAGTAGACTCTCTCATATGCTGCTGAAGCCTACTATTCAGTGACATTTGGGGGTAGGGGTGAAAGGTTGCAGAGCGAGGGATCACCAGAGAGGGAGACAGAGGGAAACCATATGGGAAGGCAGAATAAAAATGGTCACTGACTCAACAGAGGTTTCTCTGATAACTATTTTACTTTATGATGGCGAGAAACTCAATCGGCACTCAGTAGAAACTACCCTTTCCAGTTTGGGGTGCTGTGTCCCAGGGCTCAGTATATGTGGGAAGCACAGTACTGCTTTGTGATGCTGGACAGCAGCATTTGTCCCAAGCTCCTAGTCAACCAGGCAGCTGTGAGGGGAACCAGTAGAGCTGTGCCGTCTGCTGTTTTGTTCAGCTGTGATGTTCAGGCTGGATGAAGTATGTATGTGTTTAGTTTATGATGGTCTCCATTTTTAAGGGGTTTATTGGGTGCTAACCCCACTGGAAGTCGGGGCACACAATGGGAATTGTCATGATGAACTACGTCAGAAACAAAGATGAACACATTTGTGTCATTCCATGTTAGATTTTGTTAACAATAAATTCACAGGGTACAGTGGTTTTATTGATTGTAATTGACTAAGAAGTTCTATCTTCCTTGTTAGCCTTGGCCAAGGCAAATAGAGAATTTTTTTATTCTAATCTTAATTAGTAATATCTTTATATGGAGAGGTAGATTACAGAATGGCTATTAAGGGTAAAAGAGACATGAGAGGCAGATAGAGGTGCAAACGGAGTCTGTTGGAATGTAGCAAACCAAATCTCGTGGAAGTCTTCAGAGAGAAGCTGCTTTGGCAGTAGGGAAGGTTGCAGGGTTCAAGTTCAGCTGAAGAAGAACGTTACCATGGGAATTGTGGATTATCAGGTCTAGGCAGATGGATAGACAGTGAGTCCACATGGGATGACAGAAAATGGCAATTCAAGTGGGCTTTGTCACCAGCAGGCTGAGTTGAGCTGAAACCCCTGGAATAATCAGAAGTTCTCTGCCTGTTAGTTCATACACATGCACGCTCGCGCACGTGCACACACACACACACACACACACACACACACACACACCAGATGGCCACAGGACTGGTTAGTGGAGGCATCGCACCCCAGTGTTAGGTGTCTGCCTCTTTATGGTGTCCAGGTGAGAGAGTGGCACCCCTTCCTTGTTTAGCGTGTCTGGTAAGTTCTTAGGTCCCACCTTCCTAATACAGTTTTCATACGCCCATGGGCTTTTGTAGCCCTAATTCACCCCAATGACTATGTAAGCTGCATCTTTTCCACTCCCGGGAACGTCACTTATCAATCTGGGCCATGTGTGTGGTGCCAGACAGAGAGTGGCACTCATGTGTCCACCAGTGTACAGAGAAATCCTCCAAGTTTTCAGACATGAGCGTATGTAACTTTTAAAGTAATTATAAAAGTCAAATTTGTTTTAAAACATGGAAGCCTACTGAAAGGTAGAGAGAATAAAGTTACAAAATAATGTTCTACCTTCAGACAAAGTCCAGTGTCCAGCATCCTATAGGGCATTCTCTGTCTCCTAGTGTAGCCTTTCCTGACACTCGCTATCTGCAGGAGAGAGAGAAACAGAGAGAGACAGAGAGTGACAGAGACAAAGACAAAGAGGCCTCCATTCCCTGCCCCTCCCACTCCACCCTCTCAGCCTCAGAAGAACTTACTGCTACAATGGGCCCATCTACTGTCCAAGGGTCATTTCTAGCTGTGTGTTCTTTGTCTTAGATCCCATAGGAACAGCTTTTTCCATAAGAGACAAAGAATTGTCTTTAGGGAGGAAATTTTTTTTTTGAAAAACAAACACAGAAAGCAAAATCTCCCCCACACTCCCTCAAAATATTCCCCCTCCGGGACTCCCCTACCTACTAGCAAGCTATGGCTCTGACCTAGATTTAGAATCAGAAGAGCTGTGAGCTGTTTTTCCAGTAGCCTGGATGAGTGGATAGTTTGGTGTCTTGTGGTCCAGACTCTGATGAAGCTAGCATTCTACAAGACCCCAAATGTTTGAAATTTCCTGGGTTCTTGTTTTCTGTGACTTTGGCCACCTGCAGTCAACCATACTCTGAAAGTACTAGAATCACTTGTCTGATTCTGTCAAAAGCAGAGACCACAGTGGCATAGGTTTTACTCTAGAATATTGCTATACTTGCTCTATCATTACTTATTGTTTTTACTCTCTACTATGCTTAATTTGTAAAGTAATCTTTGCATTGGATATGTATGTATAGTAAAAAAAACCCATAGTCCATACAGGATCAATGCTATCCAAGATTTCAAGCATCCACTTCAAGTTCTGGAACATCCCCCATGTGGACGGTGGGGAGGGGTGGGTGCAGTGTACTTGATTTCTTGTCCTGGGGATCCCTGAGCTGCTTCTGCATTTTTCAAGGAAACTCTAACAGTATCTTACTGAGTACAATTTCCTGTAACTTTGGCTTAGTCACAATGTGAGCCATATCTCTAGCCAAGAGAACTCAGCGCTGAAGGTCAATCCTGGTGTCACCACATTCGTAGTATGATAAACTACCCTATTGTAAGCCCTGCAGGGTATTCAATGTAAATCCACCAATCAAAAAGATTACTAGTAAATACTATGAAATAAAACTTTATATATATATATATATATATTCATTATATTCTCTAAACAAATAATAATTATGCTGGGAATTATTTTAGGCACTAGGAATTCCATAGCACAGGGTAGAGGCTGATAAGAAAGTATTCTTACTCAAATACAAGGTCTACCTAGTGAGAAACACAAATAAGAAGACAAAACAAGTAAAATATATATTCATTAGTCGAAATAATTACTATGAAGAAAAATACAAGAGAGGAGGAATCAAAAGACTGAAGAAAGTGGCATCGGGGAGATGGCCTTTGAGTAAAGACTTGAGCAATGAAGGGAGATGTAAAAAGAGCAACCAAAGTGCAAGAGGCAGGAGGCAGGTGTACCCTTCTTAGGTCTGAAGAATGGTAACGTGGTCAGGGTGGCTAGAATGGGGTGAGCAAGGAGAGGGCAGCTAAAGAGGAGGTTGGAGTGGTCAAGAGGAAGGGCCCTTCCTGACGAAGTAGGCATGTAGGTTTTGCTGTAGGAGAGGCAGGAGGCCACTAAGGGTCAGAACAGACTTTGTCATCATGACTCTCATTGTTTAGATGAACATAGACTTATAGGAAGGAAAGGAGAGAAAGACAGAAATCAGTGGGGTGTTTGTTTTGTTTTGTTTTTCAAGATCCAGATAAATACAGAGTGACTTGAGTCAGTACAGTGGGAGCAAAAGTGTTAGGAAGTTTTAAAACTGTCCAACTAAATGTGCCACTTATTTTAGCCAAGACTACAGGGAGGAGAGAGTGTTTGCATCCCACCTCCACCCATATTCCTGCTACAAGAGAAGCTCAATAGGATTCTGTTCTGGTTAAATTAATTATAACATGATCAGTAAAGCAATAGTCAAAGGGGTAACTGATATCAGTCAGATGAGTAAATGTTAATACAATTTCCTGGAGCAAGCACCCAGGGAGAGCTATAATTCCCTGCATCCTGAAAGCAAACAAGCCGCATAGGCTCAAGGTTAAGGGCTATATAGCAATAAAATAGCAGCTCTCGGGATTGTTTTGCAAATAAACTAGCTAGCATATGCCTTATAATGGTGATTTGCATAAAAGATAAAACTCTAAAGGGGAAAGCAAAGCAAACAGCAGGAAGTAACTTCATTTCAAGCAGGTAGCTGGTTTACAATGGACTCGACTTCTACCCTGACCCTGAAGGAGATACAAAAGCTAGCTCTTCGGGAGTACAGTACACTGGAGTTGAAAGGCTCTTAATTCTTTCAAGGTTCTTTATACAATGTCACATCTATCACCAACTCTAACTCTGCCCAAGACTGAATCAAATAAGCTGGTGTTTATGATTTTTAGCTTTATGATTTTGCTATGTGCAGCCTTGAAAATAGGGCTTGCAGATCAAGGAGTAACTGAATTCTCTCTTTCGGAGTTTAAATTGGAACAACTGAGAAGACTGGAACTTTTAGCAAGTGTGGAAAGGGAACAAGGCAGGGCAGTGGGGCTGCATTAGTGGATGGGGAGGTGGTAGCGTGGACAGACGGGAGTCCTGCCCCCCCCCTCGGGATTCTCAATGAAGGGTCCCATGTGTCAGTCATGATCTCAGCTTTCTTTCCATACAGCCAGAGGAATCCTGGCTTGAGGAGTACTGAGTGAGTTAACTCCTCGCAACTAAAGTGCCTACAGGGCACTGGGAAAATACAGAGTGTTCGCTGAGACCTTGTTTCAATTTATAATGCAAGATAATTTCAAAATCATTTTGTCTTCCAACTTTCCTCTCTAGTCTTTGAAGTGTACATGAGAAACAGTGTTGGTAGGTAGGAGTAGACTTGCTCTCAATTAGTGGTCCTTATCCACACAGTGCCTGACTCAAATCTTACAGAAAAAGAAGTCTATCTTGAAACATAACACAGAACAAAAGGCTAGCCAAAGAGTCTTATCCCCTTATAAGCTTTCTAAGCACTCAGCTCTTTGGTGAACTGTGCCCTTCTAAATATAGTTGAGTACTACTGACCGACTCATAAGAGCAATGTAAATAATAAGGTGGTTGAATATTAGTTTACTGAAACTTTGTGTGTGTTGGGACCTATGCTGAGAGATTTATGGACAACATTTATCATTAATCCTCAGAATTGGTTTAGCAGGTCATTTTTTACCTACCTTTCTAGAAAGGAGTTCATGAATTAAAGAAGCTGTGTGAGTTCACTGTGTCACCCAGCCAGCAACAACCCAAGTCTCAACCTGGCTATACCTGCGGACCGCTTCCTCATTCCTCAGCCACAGTGCAAAGCTGGAAGAACAGCAGCAGCGTAGCAGGGTGGGTTAGGGTCCAAGGTATATGAGTGAGCAATGATCTGACCTGGTGACGTCATCCTGAGTGCAGAACTACTGAATCACAGGGATACCACCTCTCCCTGCCTCCACTCATACTTAGTAGAAATGCTCGATTTATTTCCAATTCTCCAGTTAGTCTCGATATTTAGATGCCTCGATGTCTCATGATGACTAGCAAAGGAGACTGGAAAAGAGACAAACAAGATCCACTGGTTCCAGCTGGGGACACACAAAGTCATTCTTCAGGTCCCCCAGTCGACCTACAAGGCCATCATTTAACCTAACAGATTAATTTCTCTTCTGTCTACAAAATTATTCTTAATGTGTAGTCACTATTCTCTCTTTAAATGGGCCATTTTGTAGTCTATTCCAAACCTAAATACATCTTGTTTCTCAGCTTTGTGTATGCAAATGCCCAAACAGAACAACAGAAAATACTGTTAAAGACATTTGCTCATGAAAATTGTCCTGCATGATTATGCTTTTATGAAAATAGCAAGAATGACATAAAAAGTTTCTTGGCTCTGGGTAGCTAATTAGTAGCCCAGAGTCCTCATTCTCAGGTAACAATCCAAGACACTGAATTATTCATGGATAACTTCCCCAGATCCGGAGGCTGAGTGCAAGCCCCAGATGACTCCAGGGAAAAGCCACTAGTGGTTCTCTGTGCATCTGGCTTAATTAACTATCTGGAAAAAAAATGTGTTCTACATTTGCTCATAAAAATTACTGTGTGAGACAGAAGTTCAGCCAGCAATATAATTCATGCCCTCACTAACTGCTCCATCCTCTGCCTCCTTCCCACACCGTTTCCTCTCCCAAGTTCATAGGGCATGCTGCCCATGTTAGGAGGAAAGCGGAGCTGGAAGAACAAAATAACCTGCAGGGTGTATGTCTTCATAGAAACCAAGTACCTGAGATGCTAAGGCCCAGTGACGCTCAGTGTTTGCCTTACAACATGGCTGGAAGGGGTCCAGCAAAATGGTAGACCATCCCCTCACTGCTGGGCCTCCCCCTCCTCCTTCCAGCCCTTACCAGTGAGCACCCAAGTTAGCAAAAGATGACCTGAAGAAAGTTGTTTGTTCTTTTGGATTTAAAGCATCGCTAGAGGCTGTCTTCTATATCCACTCCCCCTTGGTTTTGCTACAGTTTGATTTTGACAATCACTATGCAAACATTAGACATGACAGATTTAAAAGCAAAGTCCTCACTACCTCACTTCAGATGTCACCAGGCTATATCTCTGACTGACTTGCTGTCGAGATCAGGCTGTGCCCCACTCTAAATTACTCTATATTGTGTAGTGGATTTGCCTTAACCAAGAGACTCCATTTACAAGTAGCATTTGACTCCATTTTAACAGCAGGGGATGACTCCGCATTCTGGTTGACATATAACCAACACCACCTGACTAGCCCCAGTCACGTGGCATAGGGTGATAATAACTTACTCCCAATGGTAAAAATGATGCCACCCTAAATTTATCTAAGTTGGAACTCTATGAGGAGATGAGTATACTAAAATCGCATCAGGAATACCAGACCTAGGACTTCATCAAACATAACCAGACCAAGAGAAGAGTGCAGTACCCTTACCTGGAGCCATGAAGAAGAGGACACCTAACACAGAGATGGTGATGGAACTAGGTGACTTGAGACCTGAAAGCCCACTGTGTATTTTAAGGGATTGACATTCAAACAACTCCCTATTAACCCAGAGACTTTAGCTCAGCTCCACCCCCACTGTCGATATAACCTACTCCAATTGTCTGTCTGTCCTCTTGTTCATCCTTTCAAACTCCTATCCATTCACCTACCCATTCTTCTATCTAGAATCAAGGCTGCCCTTCCCCTCTCCAGCCTCCAAGGTCCTGCCGCTCACTCTTGCAGCTCACTAGACTTCTGACTCACTTGACTTCAGCTCAGCTCGACTCTGCAGGTGGTCTTCCAGCAAGCCTGTTACCTAGCTCCTACAGTTGCATCCCCATCACCATTTTGCTTGCCTCTAGTTAAGCCTCTTTGGAACTCCTTAAATGCTGCTGTGGCCTCTTCACCCCTTTGCAAGCATTCTGTAACCTGCACATACACGTCCATAGATATATTCACTGTGTGATGTGCAATGTGTGTTCTAAAAGTTAGTTGTTAAGAGTGGAATAAAGAAATCTATGTTTGCCTTGGCCAGTTAACAGTGAAAATTGAGGCAACTTGACGAATTAAGAGCAATGAAGCCAGCATAGCTTGTGAATTTATTGTTACTCACTGAATTCTGACACTGTGGAACGACACACACATGTCTGCCTGTGTTTCTGACTTGGCACCCTCACAACACTTAGCTACAAATCCCCTCCCCAACATCCCCTCAAGTACTCTGAGACCCCAAGGAAGTGTTGTTCTTAGAATTACAGTTCTGCTGCAAACAGTGGAGAATTCTGGGAGGGTTCCAGATGGAGCATTTCCAAACCCTCGCCCAAGATGTCAGGGCACTCCAGGCGGATCCCTGTGTCGTCACCAAACAGGAAGTGCCCCCTGAGCACAGGAATACTGAATTCTTATCAGTATTTCTTCTGTAGATAAAACTGATGACCATTAGCTGTGTATTATACTCATTCTCCATCCCTTCTCCCCTCCCTGGATTGGGTTAGATTTCTAATGGGCCTTTCCAGTGAGGGTCTCATTATAAGGCTGTTTAGAGGCTCAACATGAGCCACCACAATTAACACAAGAACCTGTCAGTCAGGAATCTCTACTGAAATTCTGCCAGAAATAAGAGAAAGTGGAGCTATAGTCTTGATTATGCAGCTGCCTCCATTATTATCTGCATTATAGTAACTTTGGTCCTCATACCTAATACCCATCTCTTTATGTGGTTTCTCTGACTATCTCATAGACATTTTCAGTTCACTATGGAATCGAGACTCCTCTAACATAGTTTGCAAGCAGTAACCAATCTGAAACCTAGAACCATTAAATATGGCGGCTAGCAGTGGATTTGCAGTGAGGACATCACTTGCTGCGGTTACAGGAACCACCTGTGTAGGGTCGTCTTTGCATTTGGTGCTGGAACCTCAAGTCAGCAGAGGAGAGATGAACGTGAACTAGGGATGATGGGAAGAACCAGGGAAACTGAAACACGCAAATGAGCTCTGTGAGACCACACTAGCCTCTTACTGCACCCAAGCCTCCAGCACACACGGTGTTCAGGACACTTAAGGGAAGCTGCCTGCCTGACCGTTCATGTGAGTCTCATTTAGGAGCTACAGAAGCTGAAGGAACATCGAGCAGGGGCTGAAGGAACTATATGCCTAAGTGCTGTCCACACACCAATAAAGAAAAGACAGCAGCATGCATGAGCTGAAGGATACTCTGGTGCCTCCTCACCGATCTTTCAGCATAAAAAGAATATGTCTGCTTTTTAACTTTCACTTCCCAAATGATCCGCAAAATGGTTCATGTAGCCTCTGCTAACACTGAACTATTAGGGAAAGAGTATTCTGAAGCTGTAATTGTAGTTCAGCTAAACTGATGTAGTACAAATAAGCAATATAAAGCCCCAAATAGTTATTCCTCCTGTGATCCTTCTATCCTTCATTGAATGAATCCATTCGTTACTAGATTTGTGAGGGGTGCAGTGATGGGGATCAGACCCAGGGTCATGCATGCCAGGCAGGCATTCTACCTATATATAATCATAATACATATATACATATATATCCATCTATGTAGGTTCTTTAGGTCATAAATACTGAAAAGTAAACCTTCTCCCACCTAATCTAAATCCAGCCAATCACAGTCATTTCAACTGTACTTTCTGGTAGTTCAATCTCTTGATAGGGGTTGGTTCAAATCACTGCCACTTGGGGCTTAATTGATGCCTCTGTTGCTTAGTTAATGGCCTCTTAGCTGAATTCCCGAGGTCGAGTTGAGAGAAGATGAAGTCTAATAGCATTTGCAAGGCTTGCCCGCTCTTCACACTGGTTACTGCTTACCCTGCTGCCTCCACTTCCCCCCTGGTTTCACTGAGGAGAGACCTCAGTTTTTGTGCTGCCTGCATAACCATGGCCTTGGTGATCTGTTTGCCCACAGTCTACTCTCTTCACACTCCTTCTGTTGTTCTGATCTCTCTCTAAGGGACTAAGAGATGTGATTATAGAGCATTTACAGGTTTTCAAGGGAGAAAAACCATAGCCAAACTCACTGCACTCATATTTCTGATTCCAATGGAGAATCAAAAACAGATAATGAAATCTCTAAAATTTTCCCCGGACAACTTCAGATACTTTGTATCAAAACATGTAAAATATTACAATGGGTGAAAGACACTCAGACTTGAAAGTTATCTTGGGATATTGTATCTTTCCTTCATTCTGACCTAATGTAGAAGTATGCAGAGGAATGAAGACAATTAGAACAAAGGTAAAGAGCCCCCCCCCAAAAAAAAGCAACAAAAATTCCATGCTAATTACAAGTCAAACATGAGGAAGAAGAATCTGCTTATTTACAGAGTCTATAACTTGATTATAATAATAACTGTGAAAGTGACTAAAATTAGAGTCCTGTTGATAAGATATAGGTTAAAATGTATTAATAATGTTGGTGAGCATCTACAATGTACAAGGCACTACATTTCTGGCATGCTTACTTACTGGTGTGCACCATACTCAGAACAAAATTCCAAAGTGTCCATTTTGCTATAATTATAGCTGACAGTGTAAGTGTTACATGCTCTTAACTAATTACATCACCAGGTATTAGCCCTGGAGATGTTGTCAGGGAAATTTTATGAAGCCATTTTATTCTCAAGAGCTCCCTAATATGCTATTATTTAATTAAGAAAGATGGGCCATAATTTTTCTTTCTTCTAGTGTCCTATGCCTGGGATTTTTATTCATATTTTCCCCAAATTTGGACTTCATATTTGCAATTATTTAACACAGATTAAGAATTTTCATGAGTGCTTTCAAAATAATACTGCCTCTAAGGCAAGCAAAATCATCAACCATGAAATATTAGTTATGGATGAATCAGTGTTTTGGATGTCGACTGCATAGTCCATCAAAGTAAAGTCTAACAAGGATGAACAAATGGGTTTGATTGATAGGTTAGGAGCTAGACTTCAGTAATTTATAAATATTCAACTCTACTAAGAGACTAAAATCTGGTGCATGTGGTCAAAAACTGTTAACTAATTTTAAATTTTATATCATCTTTTGTTTGGGCTTTTCATTCCCTTGGAAAAGGACTTCACCAAACTGCTTACTGATGACCTGCTTGGTAGGATCATGGCTCCCCCTGTGGGGAAGTAAATCATTTTTCCTTCTCTCTTCCAGCCCTGCCCTCTGCAAGTCACCTTAGTCTCACCCTCTGCTCCAGTCTATGGTCCAATCGGAGAGGAAATTTGCCTCCAGACTCCTCACTCAGAATTGTCTGAGTGGCCCAAGGCTCCAGCTATGAACAATGCTATCTTTCACCCTATTACAGCATGAGATGCTAAAGAAAGGAGCGTGCACATGGGCTCCGTGTGGTACCCATGCTAGACTCCCAGTTCTGAGGATCCAGGGCAAAGGCAGTGGTAGGAACAGAAGTTATCACTTTGTGATATTGTACTCTGTGACAAACATTCCTCTAGGCAGTGTTCATGCTTTGTCACATCTGAGCACCAGCTACCCTGTGAAAAGGGTTCTATTGTGTTTCATTTTCAAACACATCAGCTATGATATAGAAAACTTAAGCAATTCACCAAGACAAAACAGAAGCAAGCATGCAAAACTAGGTCTCTTAGACTACCACCTGACATACTTAAATTGTGGGTCTCCTCAAAAGAACAATACTCAACTTCACATGGAAAAACAAAAAACCCAGGATAGCCAAAACAATCCTGTACAATAAAGGAACTTCCAGAGGCATTACCATCCCTGACTTCAAGCTCTACTATAGAGCTATAGTAATAAAAACAGCTTGGTATTGGCATAAAAACAGACACGTTGATCAATGGAATAGAATTGAAGACCCTGGCATTAACCTACACGCCTACAAACACCTGATTTTTGACAAAGAAGCCAAAATTATACAATGGAAAAAAGGAAGTATCTTCAACAAATGGTGCTGGAGTAACTGGATGTTGGCATGCAGAAGAGTGCAAATAGATCCACATCTGTTGCCATGCACAAAACCTCAAGTCTAAGTGGATCGAAGACCTCAACAAAAATTCAGTTACACTGAACTTGATAGAAGAGAAAGTAGGAACTAGTCTTGAATGCATTGGCACAGGAGACCAATTTCTAAATATAACACCCCAGTAGCACAGACACTGAGAGCAACAATTAATAAATGAGACCTCCTGAGACTAAGAAGCTTCTGTAAGGCAAAGGACACCGTCAATAAGACAAAAACAGCAGTCTACAGAATGGGAAAAGATCTTCACCAACCCCATATCTGACAGAGGGCTGATATCCAAAATATATAAAGAACTCAAGAACCAGACATCAAAATACCAAATAACCCAATTAAAAATGGGATACAGACCTAAACAGAGAATTCTCAACAGAAGAATCTCAAATGGCCAAAAGATGTTTAAGGAATTGCTCAACATCCTTAGCCATCAGGGAAATGCAAATCAAAACAACTCTGAGACACCATCTTACACCTGTCAGAATGGCTAGGATCAAAAACACTGATGACAGCTTATGTTGGAGAGGATGTAGAGTAAGGGGAACACTCCTCCACTGCTGATGGGAGTGCAAACTTATACAGTCACTTTGGAAATCAGTATGGTGACCTCTCAGAAAATTGGGAATTACCTCAAGACTCAACAATACCACTATTGGGCATATACCCAAAAGATATTCAATCATACCACAAGCATACTTGCTCAGTTATGTTCATAGCAGCATTATTCATAATAGCCAGAACCTAGAAACAACCTAGATGCCCCTCAAGCGAAGAATGGATTAAGACAATGTGGTACATTTACACAATGGAGTATTACTCAGTGGTAGAAAACAAAAGAATCATGAAATTTGTAGGCAAATGGATGGAACTAGAAAATATCATCCTAAGTGAGGTAACCCAGATCCAGAAAGACAAACACAGTATGTACTCACTCATAAGTGGATACTAGACATAAAGCAAAGGATAACACAATCCCAGAGAAGCTAGATTAAAAAGGAGGCCCCTAAGAGGGACACACGTGGAGGGCCCCAGGAAGGGGAAATAGTTAAGATCTCCTGGGCAAACCAGGAAGTGGAGTTGAAGGAAGGGGATGGAGGATGGGAACATGAGGGATCAAGATGGCTGAGTTGGGGAAGGGATGGAGAAAGAGAGCAATGAAAGAGATATCTTGACAGAGGAAGCCATTATGGGGTTAGGAAGAAACCTGGTGCTAGGGAAATTTCCAGGAATCCCCAAGGATGACCCCAGCCAAGACTCCTAGCAATAGTGGAGAGGGTGCCTGAGCTGGCCTTCCCCTGTAATCAGATTAGTGAGTACCCTGATTGTTATTATAGAACCTACATCGAGTAACTGATGGAAGCAGATGCAGAGATCCATAGCCAAGCACTAGGCTGAGCTCCTGGAGTTGAGTTGAAGAGAGGGACGTGTAGCATGAGTCTTAAAAGTTCTTATTAATAAAATCAAACCTGAGGCCAGTTATTGGGGTGAACACTGGAAGGTCAGAGAGACAGAATAAGCCACAGCTATCTCACCTCGCTGGATCCTCAGCTGGTCTTGTTTCCTCAGACTGGATGCTCCGAGCCCTCATCCAGAATGGGTCTCAGCTGAACTGCTGCTAGAAGCCTGAAAGCTTAACCAGCCACATGCTTCTCCAGGCCAAAGGCTTCTCCAGGCCAAAGGCCTCTCCAGGGCAAATGCCTCTAGTTTCTGGTCCTCACGCCTTATATACCTTTCTGCTCTCTACCACCACTCCCTGGGATTAAAGGTGTGGCTTTCTGGGATTAAAGGCGTGGGTCACCACGCCTGGCTGTTTCCCATGTGGCCTTGAACTCACAGAGATCCAGAGGGATTTCTGTCTCTGAAATGCTAGGATTAAAGGCGTATGCTACCACTGCCTATCCTCATGTTTAATATTGTGGCTGTCCTGTTCTCTGACCCCAGATAAGTTTATTAGCATACACAATATTTTGGGGGACACAATACCCCCACAGGGACGAGGGATCATATGAGCAAAGGCCGGTCAAGATCAAGATGGGGAAAACCACAGAGACAGCTGACTCGAGCTAGTGGGAGCTCACAGACTCTGGACTGACAGCTGGGGAACCTGCATTGAACCAAACTAGGCCCTCTGAATGTGGGTGACAGTGGTGTGGCTTGATCTGTTTGTGGAGCCCCTGGTAATGGAATCAGGACTTATACCAGGTGCATGAACTGGCCTTTTGGAGCCCATTCCCTATGGTGGGACACCTTGCTCAGCCTTGATGCGGTGGGGAGGGGCTTAGTCCTACCTCAACTTGGTATGCCAGACTTTGTTGACTTCACAAGGGAGGTCTTACCCCCTCTGAGGAGTGGATGGGGGTGGGATTGGGGAGAGGTATGGGGACCGGGAGAAGGGGAGGTAGGGGAACTGGGGTAAATGAAATGTAAATGTAAATGTAAAATGAAAAAAAATTAAATAAAAAAATTGTGGGTCTCAATTTCATGTGAGGTTACATAAATTTGGCAATGGTAAATAGTTTCTGAACAGACGATGACCAAAATCACAAATCACATGCACAATGGATCTGAAGTGTTTCTGGCGGTACTTGCCCATGTTGGATTGATTCCGCTGTAACACTGAATCTCAACACACAGTGAACAAACGTTGCACTAGAGTGTCACTGAGCCACTTGTCATTTTACCATTTGTTTATTCATTTGCTGATCTTTATGATTCTTTATCAATAAGTGTTTGATATGTATACATTCTTTAGATACTTATATGCTTGGGGGAGGGGGTTTCTCAAGCATAAAGGAGTCCCCAGCAGAACAAGTTTAAGAATCCTTGTCTATGCTCCAAGCTCTGTTTATAATCACTATGCTTTACTGTGGCCCCATACGATGCTAAAAATTGAAGGGAAAATAACTTGTCTCCCCCAGTGATTCATTCCTCTGGCGTGTTTCAAGCACATCTGCTACGCCCCTTGGTAAGTTCATCCCCACTCTTGTGCACCAGATCTCAACTCTCCTCCCCGTCATCAGCATTAAATCAGCAATAGTCTCCTCTCACCTTTTGCCTCTGCATCCCATGCTCACCGGCACATAGAAGCCTTCTTATACTCTTACCATGAAACATTGTCCCCTGATTCTGCACATTCTTCTACCTGTACCCCATTTCCTTCTTCACCTTTAAAGCAAAACTTACCAAATGAATCTTGCATCCATTACTTTCAAGTGAATTTTGTGTTCCTTCAGTCCTCTCTATCAGAATCTGAAGTTTAAAATTACACAGACTTCATTTTACCTCAATTATTAGACTTAGGTGCATGCATTGCTCTTTGAGGGCCAGTACAACTTGTTGACTCGATTTAGTGCTGCTTGTATGTACATTTTTAAGACTGACCACTTAATATTGGATTACCACTTAGTGCACTGATCCTTAGGGGAGACTGAGGCTCCATCTCTCAGCAACAATTAATTGTCATTAGTTCTTCATCTAGGGGTGGGACCTTGTGAGATTTTCCACATCCACATTGGCTTGTCAATATGTGTTTCTATTGTTCAGGTCTTGTTTAGGTTGTATTGTTGAGATTTCATGGCTACAGCTTCCCTGTCCCATATAGACACAGTCTCACAAGAGACGCCCTGGTCCCCTGGCTCTTACAATCATCCACCTTCTCTTCTGCCATCTCCCTGTGCCTTCTGTGCTGGATGGTGCTGCAGACATGTCTGGTGTGGCTGGGCATCTTCAGGCCTCCTTAGCCAGCTGTCCTAGAAACTATGCAGATTTTTTTAGCGCTTTTTAATCCCATTCCATTTCTTTTAGCAGATTGAGCTTAGATTGTATTTTTATTTCAAAATCGGGCTCCCTAACCACTCAGCAATGTGGAGGAGTGAATTCAGTCTTGGAAGAAGTCTGGTGACTCTGCCATTTCACTCAGTGCAGGATACCAGTGCTGAGAGTATGAAAGGATAGGTGAAAATCTGTGTTACACCGAGGAAAAGCACAGGAAGTTCCCTTCTAATGCTGTCTGAGGTTTTCCGGGTTTGTTTTTATAATATATATATATATATATATATATATATATAATTTTCTGTAAATAAGATTATTTATGCAAAAATGGAGAGCTTGCCATACATATATTTAAAAAACAGATGAAACAGAAGAAAGAAAATGATCATAGAGGTGGAAGAGGGAGCCTTAGGTGAATTAGGGTGGATGCTTTTGTCATCGAGAGAATGCCTGTGTAATGAAAAGCATTTGTCTTGTGTGTGGCTCTAATGTTAATGTATCAGGTGTGCTTTAGTAAGCTTGCTTGTGTAGGTAGCAGAGCATTGTTTGTTAATCTAGATTTTATCCATGTTCTCACCTTATTACATGGTTCATTTGAAAATCTAAAATAAGAATTATATTTGGGTGTCTTTTCTTCCCCACCTTTATAGGAAGAATTTTAAGAGCATTTTAAGTGATGTTTATAAAATATAATGCGTAGACAGCATTATTATAAAGTAATCCTGGTATGATTACTTACATGAACTTGAGTTCCACTGTTTATATAGTGTTCTCAGAAAATAGCTTGGAGACTACTGACTTACAATGAACTTAGTGGAGGAAACTCAGTGTAAGCTGGTATGGTGGTGTCCCCCCAGATCCCAGCACAGAAGTCAGAGCTGTAGGTGAGTTCCAGGCTAGGCTGTGCTGCATAGTGAAAAAGAAATTCAGGATAGCTTTTACATAAACTGTAGGGAAGAAAGAAAAAAAGGAGGAAAGCTCAGAAAAGGGAGGGTGAAGGAGGATAGGCAAGACCTTTCCAAACATCTTGTCACTTTTGAGTACACATTCTGAATACAGATAAGTGTAGACCATATTACTAAACAACTATATTTAAACATCTGCTTTTAAAAAAGAAACAAGGAAGCAATTACTGTTACTAGATTTGGATATGAAGGAGGTGAATTTAACTAATTTAAATACCTTTGGGATGGGAGAAGGTTTGGAGGTAAAAAGCTAGTTCCAGGCCTACTCCTAATTCCAGTCCTAAAACTAAACCTAGGTTTATGATTTACCACGAACACAACTACAAATTTAACACGATGCTGACTTCAAATACAGTCTGAAACCTAGGCCTAATCCTCACCATTGCTCTAACCCTAACCCTAAGCCTAACCCTAACCCTAACCTTAACTCTAATCTTCACCATTGCTCTAACCCTAACCCTAATCCTAACCCTATGCCTAATCCTCACCGTTGCTCTAACCCTAACCATAAAACAGCCCCAGACCTTGTATTTAGAACAATATTAATCCTAACTGAGCACTAACCCTAAACTTTCATGAACCATGGCCTAGACACAAACCTAGCCCTAAACTTAAAAACTATTAATCCCTAGACCTAACCCTAGTACAAGCTAAAACTCTAACCCTAGACCTAACCCAGTCTTAAATCTAACTCTAACCCTAGTGTAGCACTATCCGTAGCATCAAAAGTAACCCTAACCCTACTAGTCCTAAACGTAAGCCTAAACTCTAGCCTAACTCTAACCCTAAACTCTAGCCTAACCATAACCCTAAACTGTAAGACTAATTGCTAAATGGTCCTATAAATAAAAAATGCGGAGCCAGATATTGGGGTAAATTCTGAAAGATCAGAGAGACAGAACAAGCCACAGCAAACCTCACCTCGCCAGCTCCTCAGCTGACCTTGTTTCCTCAGACTGAAAGCCTCCAAGTCCTCACTGGAATGGATCTCAGCTGAACTGCTGCTAAGAAGCCTCTAGTTCCTGATCCTCACATCTTACATAACTTTCTGCTTCCTGCCATCACTTCCTGGGATTAAAAGCCTGTGTCCTTCCCAAGCAAAGACATGAGATCTCAAATGCTGGGATTAAAGGCTTGTGCCACAATGCCAGGCTGTGTTCCCAGTGTAGCCTTGAATTCACAGAAATCCAGATGGATCTCTGCCTCCCAAATGCTAGGATTAAAGGCGTGTGCTACCATTGCCTGACCTCTATATTTAATAGAGTGGCTGTTCTGTTCTCTGAGCCCCAGATAAGTTTATTGGGGAGCACAATATACTGGAGGACAAACCACACTAAACTATTGCCTAACCCTAACCTTAAACTATATAGTGCTAATCCTAACTCTAACCCTCCAACCTAGCCCTAACCTTAAACTATAGTCCTAATCCTAACCCTAAACTCTAGCCTAACCCTGACACTAAACTCTAGCCTAACCCTGACACTAAATTCTAGCCTAACCCTAAACCTAAACTCTAGCCTAACCTTGACACTAAACTCTAGCCTAACCCTAACCTTAAACTAGTCCTAGTTTTAAAAAGTCCTAATCCTAACCCTGAACTCTAGTCCTAACCCTATACTAACAGTAATCCCAGTCTTAGCTCTGGCCATGTTCCTAACTCTAGACCTATCCCTACCCCTAATCCTAGTGCAAGCCCCAGCTGTAGCCCTAGCCCTAGTCTCAAATTTATACTTAAACCTAGCCTAGCTCTAACTATCACCATAACCCTGACCCAAACCCCAACCTTAAACTTAACCCTTTTACTACCTAAGCTTAACCCCCACTCTTAACTGTAATCTATCTCCAGTCCTAACACAGACCTTAACCATAAACTTTTTGGTTAACCTTAAGACTGACAAGCCTACCTATAGCCTTAGCCCTAACTCTAGTCCCACCCAAATTCTAACCCTAACCCAAACCATAACCTGAGACCTAACTGTGACCCTGACACAGCCCTAACAAAAAATGTATCCTTAACCATAGCCTAACCCTCTCCCTCAACAAAAAAATGCCCGGGGTGGGGGTGGGGTCAAAAAGCATGTCTATATATCACCATAATACAAAAGTTCAAATCCAAAAGGAAAGTTTTGTTTAATTTACTCAAAAGCCTTTCAAAATGTGACTAATTTGAAGTAACAACCTAAGTCAAAAGACAAAGTAGATCTGTATATTTACATCATATGATTGATGAAAGGTTATATCCCATACTAAAATATTTTTAAAATGCAGATGGAAAATAAATGAACTGGGTAACATAAAAAACTGTCAAAACATAGTAATGGGCAGCTAAAAGAATTAGAAATACAAATGCTTAATAAATACATGAAATTATAGAACTATGCCTTCAAATTCAAAGGTTCTGTTTTCTACCACTAAGACATATTGATAAATATTTTACAAGCATTGAAATTATCCTGGATTGGTACAGTGGTTTGAATAGGAATGTCCCTCATAGATCCATGTGTTTGAATGATTGGTCATTAGAGAGTGGTGCTACTTGAGAGAGATTAGGAGGTAAGGCTTGAAGGACAACAATGGCCTTATTGGGGGAAGTGTGTCACTGGGGTGGGCTCTGGGGTTTCACAACCCCAAGGCAGGCCCGTAGGCTCTCTTTCTCTTCCTGTTACCTGAAGATCCAGATGTAGGACACTCAGCTACCAAGTCTGCCTACATGCTGCCATGCTTTCCAACATGAGGATAACAGACTAAACCTCTGAAACTATAAGCAAGCCCCAATTAAATGCTATTCTTTAGAAAAGTTGCCTTGGTCATGGTGTCTCTTCACAGCAAAAAGCACTGACTAAGACAAGCTGTGAGGAGATAAGATTCTTATATACCATTGATAAGAATATGCAAGGTGAGTGGGGCTAATTAACTAAAGTTTAAGTATGCATGTCATCTAACCCAGTAATTCCACTTCCAGATACTTATTCTACAAACATTGACATCAAAACATCTAATCACTGTGATATTCATCTATTTCAGAAAATTAATTGCAGCATTATACATAAGAAAAATGTGCAAAATGAACTAAGCATACATAATTATGGAATTGATTGGATAGAATATTGTGCATACATCTTTTTAAAAGAACTAATTTTGTATATGCTGCCATAGAAAATACCAATGATAATTATCAGAGGCTATTTATTGGGTGAAAAAGCAAGGTGTAGAGCAATAACATGTTTGCAATAACCCATTTATGATGACTTGTTTATACATGAATGTGTATATAGTACTTAAAAGTGAGCAAGTATACATAGTCATAGTGTTGAGTTTTAAAAGAATTAAGTAGTTTTGTATATATAAAGTTATAAAAAATATCTTTGACACTTTTATATTACGTCTTATCATAATCGATAATAGGTTAAATGATAGATGAGACAAATAGATGATATTTAGACAGATATATGATATGTAAATGATAGCTAGACAGATGATAGAACACAGATAATTAATAGATGATACAAGGATAGATAGAAAATGGACAGATAATAGATATAGATAAGTAGGTAGATAAGTATATTATAGAAGAATAGATGATTGATTGATATTATTTTCTTCCTCTTCTATTTTTGTCCTCTCCTCGGCTTTTGATAAAGCAGGGTAGAGAAGACAGAATTTGTTGAGATGGTGACGCTTCAGACTCACACTGTGAGAGATGGTAGATAGTAGAAAGGAAAGATGCACCATAACTACCCCATCATAAAGAACTGAGAAGACCTATTCCTCGTTCTTAGGAAGGACTTCCCAAGAGTCTTGCAGTGGGGAACCAGTCACCACTTTCACAGCCTATGAGAACTGTCCAAAGAGGAGAGATGTCTTCACAGGCCATTGAAGACAAACTTTGAATAGATGAAGGGTAATGACGAACTATGTTGGACCTCTAGGGTCCGTCTTCAATGTGTTTTATCAGTGGGTGGTAGTAAGGGCTTGTTTTTGTAACAGAGTGTCCCTGAACAGCTCTCTAGATGTTGCAGGGAGTACTTGGGACATCTACCTATCTGTCTATGTATCATCTACCCACCCATCCATCCACTTACCTATCTATTTTCGGACATTGTTAATGTCCTAGAGAACAGGATGGGAAAGAGTACCAAATTTTTCTACCTCATGCACGTCTACATTTTTCAACTTTTTTAATAAAAAAAAGAATTAGTGTGGGGAAATTAACGCCAGTCCTTTTCTCTGATTCTGCTTTTCCTATGGCAAAGCATTTCAGAAAGATAAAGAATTAATCTTCACTATTTAATTATTTTCATCCATCTTTAGGAGAAATGCAGGTAGCTATCAACACATATTTATAAAGTGCACATTTTGTGAACAACATTCTGCTCTGAGATGAGTAGAAAAAATCAATATTGGATTTTGGTTTGGGGAAGCAAGACTATATACATGAAAAATGACTGATACGAGGCAGAAGTTCTATGTCTACAAAGAGTAGTTTTTGTCCATGCCACAACATAGAAGTAAAGAGATAACTGTCTGAAGGAGACAGATTAGTGTGGTGGGAAAGGCAGTCAGATCACTTACTGTAGGACGATAACTGCTTGTGAGCTTTGAGTATGCAGGGAGAGCTATGAATCTGTACATTAGCTATTGGAGAGTGAAAGAGGATATAAAAATATGAGTAGAAAAAAACTGATTCTAAATTAGGGGCATTAGAAGAACTTCCAGAAAGTTCTCCTCATAAAATCATAGAACTTTAGCAATGGTAGCAATCTACCCAAAACAGTCTCTCCCTTCCTTCTTGCATGTGTATGGGAACAAGGCCTGGAGAGGTTCATCATAACCAGCCAAGGGTCATGAAGCCAGTGAGTTAAGGCTCCAACCCACCCCTCTGGATCTGTTACCAGTCATGAGAATTAGTATGTATCTGTGTAATCCAGAGGGCCATGTATGCTGACCTTATACTTTCTCAGCATCAAATTTACTGAGACTGAAACTGAATTCCAGGACTGGCAAACCCTAGGTAATCTGCTCCTATGCCTCTCAGAGTATTTATCCAATACCACCCAGATGTTCTGGGTGTAGGCTCCCTCCAGCGTCTAACTGTTCCTGCTGCTTCAGCACACAGGAGGGAGAGGTGCCCATGGTGATAGCAAGAGTTGGAGATGAGCTACTTGAGCTGTCCAGGAAATTTCTCAGGCAGCTTACCTGGAATCCCTGTCATTGGTTTTAACCACACAGGTTTAGTACCTTTCCTAAAACACTTAAACTGTTGTTTTGGACTATTTAACTATGTAAAGATGTGTTCTATTTACTTATTCTATGGAATATTACTTTAACTGTACAAAGGTCTGTCACATTTGTTTCTGCTGCATTTGTTTAGTTATGTAAAGATGTGTTACTGTGTCACCTTGCCTGCCTAAGGCACCTGATTGATCCAATAAAAAACTGAATGGCCAATAGCTAGGCAAAAGAGGGACAGGCGGGGCTGGCAGGCAGAGAGAATAAATAAGAGGAGGAATCTAGGCTTGGGAGAAGAATGAGAGAAGAAGAAGAGAAGAGAGAACAAGGGAGACAAGGCAAGAAGCCAGGCGCCACCAACCAGACATGAGAAGCCGCAAAAGTAGGACATACAGAAGGAGAGAAAAGTAGAAAGGCCCAAGGCAAAAGGTAGATAAAGAGAAACAGCTTAATTTAAGTTGAAAGAGCTAGCCAGAAACAAACCTAAACTAGGCCGAGCATTCATAACTAATAAGAAGTCTCTGTGTCATGATTTGGGAGCTGGTTGGTGGCCCAAAAGAAAAAGCCTGGAACTGACTGCCACATTGAAAATTTGTGACTTTCAAGTCATATTTCCATCTCACAATCATAACTCGTGATGAATTTAGAGAAATGTGTTACTTTATAGAAAGAAATGAATTAATAGATCATATACAGGGAAAATACTCCTTTAAATTGTCTTTCTCAGAGTTCATCAACAATTATAAAAAATAATGTGCTTGTTGAATAGCAAAGTGTTATGATCTTCATAATTACCATGCTCTGGGCACAGTATTAAAATTGCTTTTAATAGCTGTGTTACACAGGCTCCATTGAAAACACAGAGTAATTTAAGCAGGCAAGATTTCATTGAAAGTCTATACACAGAATTACTAACCGTGATTTTTAAAACAGGAGTTTTGCCTGTATGGAGTAAAGAGAGTGCTGAAAAATACCAAGCCAGAGCATCCAGGACAGGGACAGATCTGGAAAAGGTCACCTCTCAAATCCAGACTTCCCTGGATCGAATGTTGTGTCTACATGTCGCAAGACACCCTCCCCTCCCCCCCCAGCAAGACCACCACAGAGCCGATAACCGATGCAAAACACACAGGGGTTTATTGATAACAAGCAAGCTAGGCTTGGTCCATGTCCAACATTCAACACAGGGGGTGGAGGATGACGGCCCTGAGCTCTCAGGGTGAGCGGTTTCTAAAGGGAAAAACCGCAAGCAGGGTGGTACAAACCTTGGCATCATATGATTGGGTGAGGTATGTAACCTTTGAATTTACTGGTTGGGAGTTATAGTTATCATTTTGGGGCAGGCCTGGACAAGTCCCAGGCTTTGTCCTTGAGCTGCTTTGGAGGCTGGTTGGCCTCACACATTTACATTGACCCGTGCACATGTAGCTCTAAGTTGGTGAGGGGTCCAAGACAGTAAACAACTGACTGAACCTTAAGCAGTCAGAGTACATGCAGAAAGGGAGCTACTGCAAGGACTCTGTCTTTTGTTCATGGACTCCCAGAAACTGCTTGCTCAAATCTCAGGAAACTGAAATTGAGGCCTGATCTCTGAGAGAAGACTGAGCAGCCTGTTATGGCATCTGCTTGGTCCTTTCAAGAGCATAACCATGGGTCCCTGGGTGCCAGGAGTGTTCTCTAGGATTTTACTTGTGGAGGCAGTTGTTCCCACTTGAGGCCTCAATGGAGATGCCATGGGAAACTGCCCATGGGGAGATTCCATGTGCCATTCACCCTCATGGCCATGAAGAAAATGTGTTCAACTACAGGAGTTTTCTTTCTTTCCTTCACTTCTGACAAAGCCTGACATCTTACCAGCTGTCAAAGGAATGTCCATGTCCACTGCTAAAGACAGAAAATAAAGGGTAATATTCAAACTGACTCAGCACGTTTCTAAAGATGGGCTCTGTTTTGTATATCTGCACTTGAAATTTTTTTACCCCTGTTAAAATCACAAACTCCTACTTGACTGGTGTTAGCTGTGCAGTATGGAGCCTCCTCTTCTGCATTTACATGTTCATGGAGAAGATTTTTTTCTGGCCTCTTTCGACTACTTCATTCATCCTAAAAAGTGTGGTGAGATAGCTAATTGGCTACTATGGAGTAATAAATGGGGTCATCAGGCAGGCCCAGCATTCCTGGTTTATTTTATAAGTCATCTTGCCTTCACAACAAGTACATTTTCCTCCCCATCTAGTGATACTGTGGCTGTGTGGCTTCTGGAGACGCTGCCCCTGCAGGGCATGTGCCAGTGACTGGCGGGCATGCCAATGAAATGGGATAGAAGTATCAAATCAGGGCAGAGAGTGGAATGGAAGCCATCTTCAATTCGGCTTCCATTGGTACTAGGAGAAGGAATTTCAACCTCTAATTAGGTCTGTATGCACACTTCTCGGTGGGTTCTAAATTCATGTGGGAAAAGACAAAAGTCTAATGTGTTGATCCAGATAAGAGTCTGTTATTAATCCAATCAAGTTCTTTTTCGTTTGGTGAGTATTTTTGTTGTTGTTTTGTTTCTGTTTCTGTTTGAGACAGAGTCTCTCTAAAACCCCAGGCTGTCCTGAAACTTACTATGTAGACCAGCCTGGCCTTGAACACATAGAGATCCATCTGCCTCTGCCTCCCAAGTGCTGGGATATGCCACCATGCCAGGATCCAGCCAATTTCTTAAAGACAGCATGCTGCGGGATGTCCTATATGCTGTGAATATATGTTGCTATGATTGGTTGATAAATAAAATGCTGATTGGCCAGTAGCCAGGCAGGAAGGATAGTGTAGGTGGGACAAGGAGAGAGGAGAATGCTGGGTTGAAGGAGGTTGAGTCAGAGAGATGCTGCCAGGCACCGCCATGAGGAGCAAGATGTAAAGTACCAGTAAGTCACAAGCCACATGGCAAAGTATAGATTTATAGAAATGGGTTAATTTAAGATATAAGAACTAGATAGCAAGAAGCCTGAGCCACTAGGCCAAACAATTTAAATAATATAAGCATCTGTGTGTTTATTTGAGTCTGAGTGGCTGCCGGGCGGGACTGGAGATAACACCAGCTGCAAGAGCAGCCCTCTGAATTCCCAGTGTAAGCCTATAACCTTCCTTTGAGCAGGCTCTAAACTATTAGCCTAATCTTACCCCTCTGCCTCCAAGCTCCCCCTAACCTAGCTGGAGTAGTACACATTTCCCCTAATGGAGCACTTACACCATACCTTCTCATCTCCAGTTCTCCATTCCATCCCATTCCTTTGTGTGCACACACAAACACATGAAAACATACATGTGTCCCTTTCTAAAATGTTTGGGAAGGGCTGTCATCAGCCATGGTCATATAGTAAAGATATGCATTAGCTTTGTCACAGGGGAGGGTTTTTTAACCTAAGGCAATGAGTAAACCATTCAGCATCAGATCAGACAGCTGCTTCTGAGAGCAGCTGAAAGCAGAGCACCAACTGCCAGTCACCCACCTACCTAGCTGGCCAGACTTTGTACACGAGAATCATAGCCCCTAATCGCAGGGTTCCAAAGCATCTTTACATAAATTTGCTATCTGTGTCCTACCACAACCACCAATGGGCCAGGCTGCAAGGGAAAAAAAATGAACCACACAGGGTTTGTCCTTAAGGCTTTATAGTGTAAAAGTCAAAATAAGACAACCACATGAAAACCTTATCATGTAGAGTGTGGCAAGGATGACGGAAGAGTTCCACAAACATGGGGGTTCACCAAAGAGGGAATTCTACCTGCTTAGAGTCACCAAGAAGCGCTTCAAGGCAGTTTTCATCTGAGAAAGCTTTGTAGGATAAATATATTCTGGGTACCTGGGAACAGCAGAGGCCCACGTAGGTAGAGGACGGGGAAATAATAACACATCTGATTCTCATAAAGCCCTAACACCTGTGCAACCTGACTGCAGAGCCTGTTTGCTATGAGACTGTCTGCAAGGCAGCTTTCGACACTGGCATGGGACAGGCACTCTACACTGGTGGAAAGTGACATTCCAAGATCTGCGGGTGTAACTCAGCAGTGGACACTCGACCAGGAGACACTAGGCTTCATTGTCAGTGTGGAGTCATTTATGTAACCCACTGGGTTTAGTAAGGTTGCTCACGTGAGTGTGAGTGCAAGGCTATCTGCATGGAAAGTTAAACAGTGCCCACCACTGCAGTGTGCCCATTTAGTACTGGATTTTCACTTCCCCCGTGATTCAGTAGAATTTCATGTCCATCCTCGACTTTCATCTCCTCTCCGGTACAGAAGCCGGAAGCATCTTCTCCCAGTGCGCTTCTCGTTCCTCATTATGTCTGCAGCAACCTTCCCTGAGCAGAAATCCGAGTTTGCTCAAATGGATGACACTGTGGGTCTGGTAAACATTCACTCTCTATAATTATGCCACCACAACATTGCTCTACAATTTCTTTGATGCACTGTACAACCTTACTTTTTATAATTAGGCTTTTCATATACCTGGATCTCACTTGGGACCCAAATAAAATCTTCCCACAAAATACTCTGGTATATGAACTACAATCCAGGGCTGATCCCATGACCAGCAGTAGTTGGTCAACATGAAACAAAATACATTTGTGTGTGTGTGTGTGTGTGTGTGTATGTGTGTGTGTGTGTGCGCGCGCGCGTGCGCACACGTGCACGCACGTGTGCACTTTTTGTTTAAGTATTTTTAATCTTATTTCTTTTTGTCTGTATGTTTTGATTTAGGTTTGGGGGTTTTGTTGTTTTTCCTGGGTTGTTGTTTGAGAAGGAACAAGAACATGAAGTTGATAGGTAGGGAGATGGAAAATATCTGGTGGGAAAAACTATGATCAAAATATATTACATAAAAAATGTGCACACAGAAATACACACACACACAATTTTTATAAAGATTACTGAGGAGGGCTCACTCTGGTTCTCGCTCTTTTCTATTCTGATGCTAATTCCAAACTCTTTTTATAATATTGTTTTAAAATTGGAGAGGGCACATTCCTCACCTTCATACTTCAATTTCAAAATAATAGACTTGGTGTCTTCCACACTCTGGGATTATAAACTCCAATCTCTCACCTTCCAGCCAGACCTGCATTCTCTTTGTCATGTCGGGCTGGAACTCTACAAATCCAACGTCTTTCTTTTTTTATTAGCTGAATGCAAGTTAGGCTGTGGCACTAGGGGGCGCTAAAGGATGCGTGAAAGGAGGAGAACAAAGGTCACGTTCCTGCCTGCTTGCTGTTCCTGTTAGCATTCACTGACAAACTTCACCAGTCTGAGAACCACAGCTGGGCTCAGGGACACCAGATGACACCAGTTTGCATCGGTTTCCATTCACTAAAATCAGCCTCATTACACTCCCTCACACATGCCTCAGAGCCCTGGGGCACTGTGTCGCCACTGCCGTGACCCAGCTCCACACTTCCTCCAAACTTCAAGCCCCTCTTCTTTCCCCAGAATCGTACTGTTTTCAATTTGCTTCCTAACAGATTAGCAATTATTCATATTTATATATTGATCTTCACAATTCTGTATTAAAATGCTGCTATACTTCTTAAAATTTCTGGCTAAATCCTCATTAATAGTGATCAGAATCTATGTGAAATCAAAAAGAGAAATTCTGTATTTTTAAGGCAAGTGCTTTAAAGGTACAGGTTAATTTGAAAATAACTCATTTGAGAGCAATACTAAGTTGACCATCTATTAGAATGGGGTAGCTGTTGCTATGTGGGCTCATTTCTGAGTCCTTAATTCCAGGGCTTCTTAAACTTCTGCCACTCAAGGTCCCTTTTCACCTGAGAAATCTTACACAATCCTCGGTGTACAGATACAATAGGTATACAAATCAAACACATTTAAAGAACTCTGGGCTGGTGAGCTGCTCCACACCGAGGTAACCCTCCCTAAATTCACTGATTAATGTTGAAATTTGGATGAACCTAGGAAGCTATCTATTTCTTTTAGGCTTTCCAAATTTAAAAGGAGTTTGGATTTTTTAAGTATTCTCTTAAAAGAGTCTTTATTTTTTATTTTTTATATTTTGGCATGTGTTATGAGATTTCCCTGATCATTTCTGACTCTATTAGTTTGAGTTGTCTCTTTCTTTTATTAGTTGAGCCAAGGGTCTGTCAATTTTATCTCCTCAAAAACCAGCTCTTAGAATCATTGATTCTTTGTATTGTTTCCTTTGGTTCTATTTCATTAACTTCTGCTTTGATTTTTCTATTATTTCTTGCCTTCTACTGGCTTTGAGTTTGGTTTGGTTTTCTTTTCCCAATTCCTGAGTTCCATCAGTATGCCATTTATTTGGGATCTTTCTGATTTTTTTAATGTAGTCACTTAGGGCTGAATACACCCGTCTTAGCATTGCTTTTAATGTGTCCCAGGGGGTTTGTTGTGTTGTGTTTTCATTTTCATTTATTTCCAGTATTTTTTCATCCCTGATTTCTTCTTTGACCCATTCATAATTTAATAATGAATTATTCAATAGCCATGAATTTTCATACTTACTAGAGATTTGTTTGCTATTGTTTTGTTTTATTGCTTTATAGTCAGAAAGGATACACAGAACTATTTCGTGTTTCTGTATTTTTTGACATTCACTTTGTGTTCCAGGATATAGTCTGTTTAGAAAAGCTTCCATGGGTTGCTGAGCAGAATGTATATTAATTGGTGTTTGGGTGGAATATTCTGTAGGACTCTGTTTGGTGCATTTGATATATGATATCATTTAATTCTATTGTTTCTCTGCTTATTTTTTGTCCACATGACCTGTCTATTGGAGAAAGTGGAGTATTGAAATCACAAACTACTGTGGTCCTACCACAGCCAGGGTATGTATTGATGTCTGTGGCCCAGGGTGATACCAAAGGCCATATAGATGCCCGGGGTCTAGGCTACAATCTGTGGCTGTGTTGGTGCCTGAGGATTGTGCCACCACTGTGGTGGCCATACTGACCTTGGTAGCCTGTGGTGCCACATGGGGCCATGGTGGTTTTGGGGCCCAGGCTGCTGCCTGCCTAGGGCCATTTCTGGGTCCCTGGGACCCAGCAACAGCCAGGGTCTGGGTTGATGTCCATGGCTCCTGTTGCCATCGAGGACTGTCCAGATGCTGGGGTCGACAGCCACCTGAGAACATGTTGGTGTCTGTGGTGGTTTGAAAGAAAATGGCCCCCAAAAGGAGTGGCACTACTAATGGAGGTGTGGCCTGGTTGGAAGAAGTGTGTCATTGTGAGGACAGGCTTTGAGGTCTCTTCTGCTCAAGCATCTTGCACTGTGACAGACAGTCGACTTCCTGTTGCTTCTGAATCAAGATGTAAGACTATCAGCTCCAGCACCACATTTGCCTGCATACTGCCATGTTCCTTGCCATGATGATAATGGATTGAACCTCTGAAACTGTAAGTAAGCCACCCCAATTAAATGTTTTCTTAATAAGAATTGCCATGGTCATGGTGTCTCTTCACAGCAATAAAACCCTAAGACGGTGTTCGAGGGCCTGCTGCCACTGAAGTCATACTGCTCTGGATGGCCTTTGCTGCCACCTGGGCTATGGTGACATCTGGGCCCAAGCTGCTGCTGGGGGTCAAGGCCATTACACAGTAGTAAAGAGAAGTCCAACATGAAGATAGAACACAAATATATATGCAAGGAGAAATCTGGGGGGAAAATGAGAAGTAGCCAACTTTGGTTGGAAGTCGACTCCATCACATGTGAGGAAGCTGGGCATACCTACTTGTTTCCTGCCTCCATTTGCTTGGTTTATAGTGTTCTACCCTTTGACTGTGTAAATATTTATCAATGAGTCATGAAGTTTTTTTTCAGACCACAAATTTTGATCCAATCAGATAGTCTGCATTCTTAACTGGAGAGCTGAATCCATTAACAACTGGGATTATTATTGAGAGATACTTGCTGATTCTTTCCATTTTAAAATTGGTTTTCTTGGTTGGCTAACATAAATTTTGTATCTTTTATTAATCTGAGAGGCTTGCATGTTTGCAGAATTGGATTTTTTATTCTTTCCTAGTTTTCCTCTGTTATTTTATTCTTCTCCTAAGATTAAGTTTTTACTCTGCTCTTGTGCTGTAACTGTCTTTCTTTCTCCTGTGTGCAGAATCCCTATAAGTGTCTCTGTGATCCTAGGTTAGTGATTATGAATTGCTGTGGGTTATACTTATCCTGGAAGGGTATCTCTCTTCATTTATTTAAAAAGATATCTGAGAGGAATATAGTCATCTTGTCGGGCAGTTATTTACTTTCAGGACTTGAGATGTGTCTCTCCATGCTGTCCTGCTTTCAGAGTTCCTGCTGAGAGGTCTGCTGTTATTGTGAAGATCTTCCCTTTGAAAGAACTGGGCTTTCTTCTCTTGATGCTTTGAGTACAGTGTCTTTGTTCTGTATTGTGTTAGATGTACAACGATGTAGCTTGGGGAGATTCTTTTCTGGGCATGTCTATTTAGGGTTCTAGTTATATTCAGTTATATCCTTAATAATTCTGAGAAACATGGAATTAGGATACTGCTAGAATAAATATACTTTAAAATTATTAAAGATAAAAATTACTTTTAAAGATATCTCCCCCTCTTTCTTGTGTGTGTGTGTGTGTGTGTGTGTGTATCCCAGGAGGGCATCAGATCTCCTGAAGCTGGAGTTGCAGCGAGTTGTGAGCTGCCCTACATGGGTGCTGGGACCCGAACTCAGGTCCTATGAAACAGCAGCAAGTGCTCTTAGCTGCTAAGCTATTTCTGCAGCCCAAGAAAATTAATTCGAGGAAGTAAATCAGAAGAGGGGATGAAGAAAGAGAAAAGGGGGAAAGTGACACAGAAATAAGAGGCAAAGTAGGTGGGCTGGAGACATGAGATATAATCAAATCAAATCAAATAGATCGTAAAAAAGCAGAACAATCATAAAAAGCTAACTGAGCAAAACTGAAAACAACTAGGAAATAGTAATGTAAAAGTGGAAAACAGAAAAAAATGCAACAAAAGTTTTGGAAATATAGAATCAGCCTATATTTCTTCCTTCCTGGGATGCATTTAGGTTCTCTTGGTCCCTGGGTTGTTTTTAGGAGTTGATTCTGCTGGCGGAAGAACAGGCTGCTTATATGTAAGTTCTGGCATGTTAGACTGCAACTCTGCATACAAAAGCTGCAGTCTGTCTGTTTCCCCTCACAGGATGAATTCCTGCACGAGGGTCCACCCTCCCGTGGGAGTGTCCCCATGCCCTTCATGAATTGCCCGCTCAGGACAGCATCTACTCTGCTAGCTACTGTCTAACGTGTGTGCTGAGTGCTCATGCTGTCTACACATGGATTTCAGTTTCCAAGGCTCTGACAGGGCTGTGCTTGTATGAGTGCTTACCTTTTGCAGCTGGACACTCCTACCTTATGAGGCTCAGGCTGCATTTCCACCTGCAATTTGTAGCTGTGCCTGAGTGTATTCGTATCCATTGGGTGTATTTTTAGATCTGCTCTTGTGGAGTGTTCAAGTGGTTCACAGGGTAGTTGCCCTCTTAATCCATGGAGTGGGGTGCCTTGGGGAATTGAAGATACAGTGGTGCCAAGCTTTCTAGATGCTTCCCAACAGAGTGGTTTAATGACAGCTTCTCTTAGAATCAGCTAGCGTAATAGGTAGAGCATCATGGTTGTTACCTGCTTTACACAGCTTGGGATTATGTCTAAAGCTGTTTTTGTTTTTACTTGTTTTTTATTGAAAATATTCTTCATACACTATATTCTGATCACAGTTTCCCCTCTCCCATCTCCTCCCAGACCCTCCCCACCTCCCCACCCACCCAACTCCACACCTTATTTCTCTCTCTCTTTAGAAAACAGACAGGAAATTAAAAAAAAAAAACTTTTGTTTTTGTTGTGCTTTCTTCTGGAAACTCTCCTTCTCTCTTTCATTTGTGGAACAGTGAGGAGAGAAAAGATTCTTTCCTTCCCAAACCCTGTGTTCAGTGCTCCAAGGCAGAGTCTGCTGCTTCTACACAGAGCTAATGGTCAGTGTTTCTTACCATCAATACTCGACTGACTGTTGCTTACCATGGGCCTCTCCTGCCTTTCATGCGCCTCACCTCTCTCTGACGTCACAGGTCAAAGGTGTTCTTGCAGATCTCTGGGAACATAGGAGAGTGCTGTCTGTCCTGTGCTCTTGCTTTATCCACATCAGTGTCCTGGGCTAACAGTTTCTTTTGTCTTGAGTTAGTGTCTTGATAGTGAGTAGTCAGCACAGCAATATTTGGCTCATTTTTGTGGGGAACATATTTTTATTTTTAGTTACTATACATTCTTCTGGTTCAGATATTGTTTTACAGACTAATAATTTTATTTCAATTTCAGAGTATCTGTATTTTCATTGATGATTTAAACATATTCATATATATCCATTGTATTATTGTCTTATGAACTTTAATTTCTATTCCCTTATTTGTACTTACCATTTCTATGTTTTGTTACATTTTCTTTCCTTTTCTCTGCCATCTGTTGAGTGGGGAAATTTTTCTTCTATTTGAAACTTGAGGATCAGCTTAAGTTTCTTAGTAGTTTTTCTTGGACTTTCTTTCCAAGATGAAACTCTTAGTTACTTACCACATGTCCTCCGTGTTCTGCTTCTGTGGTTATAAGAAAGATGGGAGGAAATGAGACAGTTCCTAGAAAACAATTTCAGAAGAAGAATGGACCTGTCATCCATTAAAATCCCAGTACGGGGAGAAAACTAAGGCAATGTAAAACCAAGGCAGGTGACCAAGAGATCAAGGCTGTTACAGTCATCACAAGGGAATAACAATCTGCTCCTGAGCTGGGGATGAAAATATAAAGCAGGTAAATTGACAGGTGCAAATTACTCTGCTGACATGAACTTCACCTCAGCTATGCATCCTATGTATAGATGATAAACTCATGCTTAGACCGATTTTCCTTTTATTATTTGAAAATGACTTTTGATAGGTCATAAATGAACTACAGGGGAAATGTCTTGTTAGAATGGAATTGAAACCTGGGAGAAAGGATTTAACAAGGATATTACCTGTAGTGAGCTAGCACTGTTGGTAAAGGACTTCCAGGAAACTAAGTTATTGAGGTACAGTGTGCTGGGGTGGAAAAAAAATACTACCAAGAAACAGTCAGTGTTATGGAAAAACCATGCCTCAAGCCTGAGGAAATAAATTTATGATTAATTCTACCCACGTTCAGTCTCATCTCATAAATACTATGCCAATGATTAATTTCTGCCTGTTTTAATTGCTGGTGGGGCATGGCCAGCAGTTAGAATGAAAGAAAAGTAAAATCACAGAAGCCAACGAGATGAAAAAATTAATCATAAATCAAACGCCATGGACCCCCCAGGAAATTAATGTAATAAAATAAATCTCACTTCTGTACTGTACAAAGTCACTGCTCTAACCACCCGGAAAGTTTTGGAGACTACCTCAGGAGAATCAGTATTGGGTAATAAATGTTTAACTCATTACTCCTGTGTCACCATTAATTGTTATGGACTTTTCCTTCCATACAAATGCAATATGATATGTTGACAGTAGTTAGGGGGTTAAGAAAGAGCATAAAAACATATTCCACAGTGAAAGGGTAAGATCTGAGCTGAAGCTCCATGGTTTCCTCCGCTCTGACTGTGTAGAAGTTCATTGAGATACACAGGCTTTGGGTCTGCTTAACTTCAGTGTGGCGTAGTCTTCTCTTGCAAGTTCTTCTTAATAAACTTTCAGTGTTAAAAAGAAAAAGGAACCTAAATGATTTCAGGTTCACTATGGTTCCATAATGCCAGTCTACCCAATGTCAGATGGCACCCTTGCTCTGTAAAGTAGTGTTGCCCTATGGGAAATGTCAGGACCTTTGACAAAAATTGCAGAGCTAATGTGTGAAACAGAACCATGGTTCAAATCGGATCCACCTGAAGGCAAAGCAAAAACCAGTTCATTAGCTCTCCAACTCCAAACCTCCACTTTCTCTGGCTCTCTCCTAGGAAGATTATCTTCAAGTAAAGCCTGCTGTGTGTCAGCTCCCTACACAGGGGAAGTGGGGAGGGAGGGAGAAGGAAAGGAGAGAGAAGTTCAGTCAAACATACCTGCCCAGTTATTCATTCTTCTATACTAAAATAAACAACCAGAACTCAGTGGACAAACAGAAAAAGGCAGCTGTGTGAAAGAAGTGCAAGGTACTTACCCTGTACATCAGGTGAGGACAAAAGCAAGTGAATGAAAAGTGGTGAGCCCCTTAAGAAACCAGAGAAATTTCCCACGACTTTTCACCCATAAAATAAGAGCAAGATGTGAAGAAAAGGAACTAGTTAAGAGTATGGAAGAAATATTAAAAGTTTAAGGAATTGTTCTAAGAGAAAAGTGAAGTAAGAATGATAGAGGATGGGGAAGAAGTGAGAATAACTTCAAACCACAAAGTAAAAAGACTCAGGTGTAGAAAATATGACGCTTTACAAAGATAAATAAAAGATGAAATTAATAATGACTCCAAGAGAAGGGAGTGGAAAGAAGACAGCGAAAAAGTGAAAATCGTAGAAAAGAGCAGGCACCAAGGAGGCAAAGCATTGGCTACTAACCCTGAGGATCTGAACTTGAGCTCTGGAACCGACATGGATAAAGGAGAGAGCGAAATCCTGCATAGTGTCGTCTGACTTCCACACTCATGCCTGCCACATGCCTGATCACACAAATACACAAATAAATAAATGGAAACCCACAAACAGTAATAGACAACCACTGATCACAGCATGTTAAATACAATAAATAATGTAGAAGTTTTTAAAGAGAGGAAAATCAACAACAAAGCCCGTTGTCATCTGTCTTAGCAAACAGTTTAACAACAGTGGGTTCTACAGTCTTGACACTGTATTTCCATCCACTAAGGTCAGTATAGCCTGTCTCCATTATCAAAATGGCTGATCTAGTTAATCAGTAACTTTTGTATTTTGGTTAATATGTTCTGTTCAGTACCAGTGTTTTATTAGCATGTGTTGATTATACATAATAAAGGATTTTATCCTGAAATTTTGATACACACATGTAATGTATTGTTATCCTATAGACCCTCTGTTAACCTTGCTAATTCCTCTCCCATCCTGCTGGTGCCTTTCCTCTACCTACCTAGTCCCTCTTCCTTCTTCATATCTTGACTGATTGACTGATAACTCAATGAGTTTCATTAGCATTGTTTCTTGTGCCTGTAGTGAGGAATTATCAAGAGGTGTCATGCTCATTACCAATGGCTTTACCACTGAAGAGACTATCTCTCCCTCCAGGAAACAGGTAAATGACTATGGTCATGTGACTTCTGGTAGACCTCTTCAGTGAATTCATCGGGACCTGAGTTTAGTCAATCAAGGAATTTTTTTAAAGTATGTATGAGTGTCTTGCCTCCATGTACTTAAGCACACAGTGTTCATGCAGTATCCAAAGAGACCAGAAGAAGGCGTCAGATCTTCTGGAATTAGAATTATAGACGGTTTGAGCTGCAGTAGGGTGTTGAATCAGGGTCCTCTGCAGGAAGAGCAAGAGCTCTTAACCACTGAGCCATCTCTCCAGCCCCAAGATATTTTTAAAAAGTTATTATTACTGATTTATTCTCATTGTTACAGGTCTGTTTAAATTATCTATCTTATCTTGATTTAACCTTGGTAGGTCATACACCCCTAAAATTTCATTCATTCCCTTTAAGGTATGTTGTTATGATTATTCTGAATTTCAGGTGTCTGTTGTAATGTCACCCTTTCGTCTCTAATTTTATGAATTTATATCCTCTCTCTTTTTTTGATGAATTTCACTAAGAATGTGTCAGTCTTGTTTATCTTTTCAAAGAACCACCTCTTTGGTTTTATTGATTTTTTTATTGTTTTTGTTTTGTCTTTGTTTCTATTTCATTAATTTCTCTCTTGGTTTTAATTATGTATTACTTTTGAATTTAGCTTGTTCTTGGTTTTTCAGGGACTTAAGTTACATTATTAAGTCATTTATGTGAAACCTCTCTGGTTTTGTATACAGTCTCCATGCCTGTTTCAACAGTGTCTATGTTATATTTTACCTGTATCTTTAAAATGAAATGATATACTTTGCTTTAGCTACTCCTGGAGAATTCACAGCTTTGTTGTTGTAGACAATCTTATAAGATCTGAACAATGGCCACAAATTCCCAGGAGCATGGGCACATCACAATAATGCCATTCTTCAGGGAGATTTGGCACACTTGTTAAAGACACATAAGTCTGATATCTTACAGTAACAATGGCATTCTGAAGACAATATATTCCTCACTTATAAATTTGACTTAAAAATTAAAATTAGAGCCGGGCAGTGGTAGTGCACACCTTTAATCCCAGCACTTGGGAGGCAGAGTCAGGTGGATCTCTGAGTTTGAGGCCAGCCTGGTCTATAGAGCGAGATCCAGGATAGGCTTTGACAACCTCTTCTCAGGTTTCCTGAAATCTCTAAACTACTTGTGATGAATCTAAATTATTCCAGGATTTCTGAGGTAAAAACCACCCCTTCTCTGCTCTTCTTGGCCAAGTGTGTTGCTTATTTGGTCCCAGCCTCCCTTAGGGAAATCCTGGCTAGAGGTGGAGAGCTATACACCATTTGAACAAGCCTCCTGGGCATCCCTGGAGACACGTTTCTACAGATCGTACTGTAATATTCTGACTTTAATTGTGGTTTGGATCCTGGAAACAGCAGAAAGCAAGCATGGCAAGGCTGCTGGAGTTTCTGTAAGACAGGATGGAACCATTGCTGGAGCATCGGCTGAAGGAAGCGGAGCTTACTCTGTCCTCAGGCCCTTGCTAGATGCCAGGACGCCAGAGTCCATCTCCAGACATATAAACTACCTATATACTGCCTTAAGATTTCCTGAGTGAGCAGGAAGGGGAGTCTATAGATTTTATGAACGACACTCTCCACCATCGAGTGCAGTGGAGCTTAGTAGAACTTTGCTGTTTTTGATCCCCAGCCAGAATGCAACTCAAAGAGATTGGAAGCAAATAAGCAACACACTTGACCGAACTTTAGGCACTTACACCACTGGATGCTTTGGTTCCTTCTCATATTTATTCTTAAATCGTGGGCTACAGATGAGAGCTCCTGAGAGGATATTGTCTTCAGAGTCTGGTTGACTGGTTGGAACTGCCAAACTGTCTCTTGCGCAATGGTCCGAGATGGCTGATGAGGCCACCTGGAGGGTTGGGTTGGGTTGGGTCGGGTGCAGAAGACTATTGCCAGACTCTGGGATCAGGAATTGTGGGTGCAGTGACTAAAGGAGGAATATAGTCCTTTATCCCCATTTGGATAACAAGAATTAGACAATGATTGGTTCCAACTGGAGTTCAACAAGGAAGGACCCGGTGGTTTGGAAAATGCTGGTACATCCATGACTTCCTCAAATTAGTTGGACATCAAGTTTGAAAGTGCTATCGCCTATCCCACTACTGCTCCAGAAATTGTAGTCCCTAAGCTGGATGGGAAGACAGCAAAGATGTACAGGGGTGGCAAAATAGGTCTGACCAATCGTTTCAAAACTCTGTGGGCCAGGAATGCACCCAAGTTTGTACTAGCTCATCCTCTGGCCCTGGGGCTGGGTCCTTGGTTGACGGTGAAAGTCCCTGATGTGATTCGGAAGATTGTGAGCCAGCACGAAGAAAAAGGCAACCAATGAACGATCAAGCCACTAAGGCAGGACAGAAGGACTTTTGATAGGCTGCTTTTCTTTGACTCATGATTCTTTCACAGGTTACCTCTGGCTGGTACAAAGTAGCTGGAGGAGGAAAAACCCAATAAAGTAAGGTCACAAAGTTTCTAAATTAAGCTGAATAGGAAGGTGAAAGGCTTTGGGTCTTGAAATAGGCAATTTGTATTCCTTAGAGCCCTGAGGCATCTCTGCAGGCATAGGGCATGACTGACAGCACATTGCTCTTTTTTTTTTTTTTTTTTTTTTTTTTTTTTGGTTTCTGGAGACAACCTGTCAATAAAAGCTGCTTCCCATGATAAAAAAGAAAGAAAGAAAGAAAGAAAGAAAGGAAGGAAGGAAGGAAGGAAGGAAGGAAGGAAGGAAGGAAGGAAGGAAGGAAGAAAGGAAGAAAGGAAGAAAGAAAGAGAACTGTGGTACTGTGGAGGGATTGGAATGTTATAGGTTCAGAGACTGATTACCTATCTTGGATTAGCTTTAGTCCATAGAACAGCCATTCTTTTCTTTTCTCACCTCTGCATCAGAACTAACATCCTGTGGCTAATGATAAAAAAAAAAAAA
>CABHPH010146723.1:14513-37389 GCA_902168325.1 Peromyscus nudipes | reverse complement strand
CCTGTCCTGGCCAGCAGAACTAGACCTCAGGGAAGGAATCCCAGGAAACACTGATGCTCCTCACCTGCCAGGTCCTTCTCCCCAATCCGAGTCCCAGTCTGGCTGTTCATTCGGCCTTTGTACAGGACCCCATCCACTCCCAGGATGTCCACCTCGGCCTGTGGAATGGCCCAGGTCCCAAGTCAGAGTCTCCACTGCCACCCCTTTGCCTTGATGCACACAGATGCCCAGAGCCAGGCACAGCCAGGGCACGGCCTCAAGGTACCCTCAGCTCAGGGCCTCATCCCACACCTGGGGCTGGGTGTGCTGCTGTCCAGTCTCTGTGGGAGGGCACAGCCAGACTCACAGTGTCATAGTCCATCAGTACAGGGTCACCATAAGGGTAGAGTGTTGACAGGTCATGTGACTTGTGCTTGAAGGTAGTGTCATTTCGGGGTCCATCACCCCAGTCCTTCTGGGAGCCCAGGCCCTCTTCCTGGACTCCAAAGTTCCGGAAATGCAGCTGCTGCTGCTGCTGTTCCCTAGACAGGGCAGAAGGTCAGCAGCCACATGGAGAACCCTCCCAGAGGAGCCCGGCATAGGCCCCAAGGCCCAGACAGTGTCAAAGACGTGGGTGGTACAGCAGGCAGGCCTGAAGTGTGGTAGCAAATACAGACAGGGACCATTCTAGGAGGGAAATAACCCTTATTCCCTTCTCTGAACCACCCACCCCTGGAGCCCAGGTCTGGCCTTGCCAAGTACATGCTCTTGCCCTGGGCGCCAGTCATCAGACATAGGAGTTTAGGGAGCCAGCACAGGCCATTCATCCATCCCCTGGCAATTATTAATGCTTAGCTGTTCGTTCTCCCCACCCTCGTCCCACTCCTGGCCAGAAGCTCACACAGGCTGGGCCCTGGAAGGACCCCTGGAACCCAAGAATGAGGAAAATAGAGCTGAGGTCCAGGTAGCAGGCTAGGTTGAGGGAGAAAAATGATGGCAGGTACACTCCCCAGCCACTCACTAGCTGAGGTCCTGGACAGGTCACATAGTCTTAGTCTCTTCAGCTGTGAAGTGGGATGATAATGGAATACACTTCCAAAGGAAGCCATATGACCCAGCAAGGGCTGCCAGAGGATCCTCAATTACTCACCCACCAGGAAACAAGCATGTTAATAGATTCCAGGGATTATAAGACTTAGCGAGACGCCCTCCTAGAAGCCCTCCCATTTCCGCACCCTGCCCCCATTCATTCAGCAGTGCTGGAGATTGAACCCAGGGCCTTGTGCAGGCTAGACAAACACTGTCACTGAGCTATATCCCCAGCCCTTTTGTTCTGTTTGTTTGCTTGTTTGTTTGTTTATTTATTTATTCTGTAGCCTAGGAAGACCTTGAGATCCTTTTGCCTCAGTCCCCTGAGTAGCTAGCATAATATGCCTCTGCTCCAAGACCCACCTAAGTTCAGACCCACAGTATATGCCAATGCAAATGTTGGTTCCTATCTTCCATTGTCCTCTGTGCACTTAACAGCCACCCCCAACCTTCCAGATGGGTATCCCAGGCCCTCTTTGGCTCTTGCATTGAAGGAAAGCCTCTGTGGCAGAGGTCTTGGGTCTCGCCAAGGATGGGGGTGGGCATGGCCCTTACCTCATCAGCTGCCTCTGCAGATACTCGAAGCTGTTGGCACTGGCTGGCCTCATTCGTGACAGCCCAGTGTTGCGGATGGTGATCAGGTGTCTGTGGAGGAAGAGACCAGGGCTGTGGGAGGTGCACATGGCCAGCAGAGGGCTCCAGGCTCCCAGGCCTAGGGAGGAAGTGTAGGACTTTCCACCCTCCGAAAAACTGCAGCTAACAGCCCAAAGTCCACATACAAAGCTAGCAGCTGACCGTTGGGGGGGAAGATACAAACGCTGTTCAGAATATACAGTGAAAACCAAGCCAGGGGGAGTGGTGAACCCTTATAATCCCAACGCTTGGTAGACTGAGGCAGTAGGATTGCAAGTTCAAAGTCAGCCTGTACTATTAGTACATACTTCGTTCAAGGTTAAGGCTACCTTGGAATGCACACACATACACATACACACACACACACACACACACACACACACACACACACACACGCCTTTCTCCAGTAATAAAAAAAATAAATAGTAGTCCAAAACCAAAGGAGGGAAATCCTAGAGATGTGTTACAGATAGATGTCTGCCAGGAGCTGTGGCCCAAGGAGGGGACACACTGCTTGGAAGGAAGGGGCTGGTAAAGGACTCGGGCACACATGGAGGCTGCGCACCGTGGACACTCCATGCGGGAGTTCCCTTCAAATGGCTAAGGTTATGTCCTGTGTATTTTGCCTCCATAAGGAAATAAAAATAAATCCAGAACAGCCTTCCAGGGAGCTGGGCACGCTCCACCTCTCCATCTGTGCGGCGGTCACACACATGCAGAAGTGTTTTTTACTGTACTGATGGTAAACTTCAAGGAAACATGTTCAGTGAAACATACTGATTTCCATTTTATAAAGTACAGAAAGGCACAAGGAAACAAGCACCAGAACAGGGACAGACTTTGACATTCATATCCTTCCAATATTTTGTCCCTGTTTATGTAATTTCTTTAAAGAAAATGGGAAAATCACAATCATATGCTTGATTTCACTTATCTTTTTTTCTAGTCATTAATATTCTTCCACAGCTGTGCTATCTAGCATAGTAGCCCGTGGCTACAAGTGGCTAACAAAATTCAGACAAGATTTAAGACCCAGATTCTTGGTCACATTGGTCCTTAGCACACGTGCACTGATGGAGCTTACCACCCAGGACAGCACAGTTTGTGCAGAGACTGGTTCCTCACCGGGAATGTCCCACTGGACCAGCGTTCTACAGCTCAGTCTACACCATCTGCTGTGACTGTGCCTCAGCCCCCAGCTGTTTCCAGTCTTTTTACTACTGTCGATAAAACTGCAGTGCCATCCTGTGGTTTGAAAGGAAAATCCTGGTGGAAGCCCTACAGCTCCCTGCTGCTTTGGGGGCTGTGACAGCTTTGTGGGTCTCAAGGCTGGCCTAGCTCTGCAGAGATCAGCAGTCCAGGACAGATTACTGTCTGGCAGTTTACAGTCACTATATGACCCAGCATTTTCTCTCCTAAGGTTTGTTCTCCAAACAATGGGAAACTGGTACTCAAATAAATACCCACCAACGTTCACAGCAGCACTAGAAACAACAGCTGAAAGAGGCATTCCAAATGCCGAAAAGGCTTTCTGCCTATACAGTGGAATATTATTCAGCTGTGACAAAGGAGCGGAGCATTGGTTTCTGCTATAACGTGGAGGAATCTCATTAGGCACGATAAGGAAGGCAGACACCAAAGGTCAGGTAGTGTACAGTCCCGTTTACAGGAAACAGTTGGGAAAGACAAATGGCTTTCTGGGCTATGGGAGGTGGCAATGAGAAGTGACTCCTAACGGGACTGGGGATGCCTTTGGGGGACGGAGCAGTGCACTAGAGGCAACAATTGCAGTGGTAGAGGCCACTGAACCACGCCCTTTACCACGGGGTCAAAGTAAGGGCAAGGAGTTGGGATTAAAGATGCGCCCCAGAGATCCCGATGATGGCAGCCGCTATACGGGAGGACTGCAAGTTCTGAGGCCAGCCTGGACTGCACAGCAAGACTCTGTCTCCAAAAGATTAGTGAACTCAGAAACAACAAATTCCTACATTACCTCAGTGATCCCTCTGTCCTTTTTCTTTTTTGTGGCTCTGTCTCAGTCTCTGGTACAAAACACTGACTAGGTGGTAAAGGTGAGAGAGAAGACCTACTCCCTGTATAGGGAACCACTGAGGGGGACAGGCGACGGTGGCTATAGAATGGTGTGGAAGGATAGGTAGTTGTGTGCGTTCGCATACGGAACAGCTGTATGTGCTTGAGGTCTGCAGAGCAGCGTCACGGTGGGTGCGTAAGTCGTGCTGGACCCTGCAAACCCGGAGAGCGCCCTCTGGCGGCGATACTCACGGGCCGGTCATCATCTCTACAGGCCGCTCACAGGAGATGCACTTAACGCGCTCGAACAGTTTCCTGGAGGACAAGAAGGTCAGTAGTCGGAGGTTAGCAGGTCCCGGAGCTGGGGGTGGGGTGAACTTAAGGTCCCCCAAGCCCCTTTGTCAATGCCTGAGGCTCCGGGACAGAGCGCTGTGGTTTCCCACCCCATGCAGGCCCAGGATTGCGAAGCCACCCTTAGAGGAGGAAGATATACAGAACCTGATGGCAAGCCTGACGGCCATCAGATAGGCCTGCCAGTTGTGTGGGCCTATCCTGGTTTCCCTTCCCTCTCTGAGCCTCAGTTTCTTCATTTGAAGAGAAGCCTGGAAGCTCTCTGCTGCGTCCCCCCCTCCCTGCCACCGTCCCCACGGCCAAGTTCTAGAACTCTAGGCGTCCCTCTGTTGGCAACAGTATCAGTATCAGCACCCTTACTTCTTAAAGCCTGCAGCACTGTCTGGGTCGAATCGCAGGCCTTCTATCAGAAGCTTCCGAACTACTTTCCAGACCTCTTCTATGTCCCTCTTCAAGCTATTCAGATCACTGTGAACCAGCTGCCAATCAGAAGGAAGAAAGAAGGCCTGTCAGTTAGCTGATTCCAACAACCTGTAGTCACACAAAGAACAAGAGAAAGAGACCCAGGAAAGGGAAAACCATTCAGCTCATACCTTTATGGGTGCTGTTGGCATCAGGGATCTGCAAAGTCAGATTCCCAGTAGCCTTTGCAAGAAATGCCACCCGCTCCTGCCTCCAAACCTGCTGCTCAATTGCAGGGCTAGAGGCTGGAAAAGTATTTCTCCAGTGAACTTATACTCTACTCTGACTTTCGCACATCTGAACAATATTTATGGAGGGTTTGCATATAAAGTGGACAATTGCTGTAGCATGCTCATAAAGTTGCATAACCATCACAATCAAAAAAAATTTTTTTTCTAAATTTTCTTTTGAGACAGGGTCTCTCTACAGAGCTCTGGCTGTCCTGGAACTTGAACTCACAGACCTATCTGCCTGTCTCCCAAGTGGTGGAATTCAAGGCATGTACCACCATGCCTGGCAAATTTATTTATTTGCTTACTTTTTATTTTGGTTTTTTGAGACAGGGTTTCTCTGTGTAGCTTTGGAGCCTGTTCTGGAACTCACTCTGTAGCCCAGGTTGGCCTCAAACTCAGAGATCTGTCTGCCTCTGCCTCCTGAGTGCTGGGATTAAGGTGTGTGCCACCACCTCCTGGCAGTTTATTATTTCTTTTTGAGCCAGTGCCTCTCTATGGAGCTGAGTCTGGCCCGGAAGCCATCCCCTGCCTTGGCATCGGAAGGGCTGAGATTGCAGCTTTACACCTCCACACCTGGCTTCATAGTCTATTTTAGAACATCTACATGACTCTCCAAGAAAACCCTATTTCCATTTACCCCTATTTCCTCCCAAATCCCCAGCCCCTGCCAACCAATAACCTACTTTTTGTCCTTAGGACTTGTCTATTCTGGACCCCTTTTCCCTATAAGACAGGGTCTTGCTATATTATTTCGGCTGACCTCCAGACTCACTGTATCCCAAGCTAGACTTGAACTTGTGAACCTCCTGAGTGCTGGGATACCAGCTGTGCACCACACCACCCTCATCCCTGAGTTCAGTGAGTTATATGCAAATTCCTATGTGGGTCACTGGTCACTCGGCTTTAGATTCAGCTGCACTGGAGCAAGAGACACACAGGCCAGCTGCTCTGTGGAATGCGATGGGGTTGTAGCTTTGCATTGACTTGTGTCCTTTCTTTGAGGAACTGTCTCCACAAAGACGGTGCCCCCATCTGCTTGGCTCACTGCTTATCCAGCAAGGAGCGTAAATGCTGAATGAATAAATCTCCAGCTTACAGATGGGAAAGCTGAAGCCTGTGTAAGACTCAAACCCAGAGCACCTGATTCTAAGCTCGCCACCACAGTTAGAAGAGTCGTGTAGCGTTGTCACTGCTGAGTCTCAGTGACACTGTGCAAGAGGAGGCAGGCCTGGGACTCCCCATCTACACTCCCCAGGTGTGGCACACCGAGGTAGTCACTGAGTGACGTATGAACACACGGCAGGCATAGTCCTTTCTGCAGAAGGCCTCCTCCACCCCAACCTGTTAGTTTGCGTGTACCACCCCAAGAGTTAAGCCTCCAGCATGACTCCAGAGGTGGCTGGGACTCATGCCACTGGAGTCATCCCTATTGCACTGGATAGGGCCAACTGGTATAACCAACAGGAGGGTGCGGAAATGATGGGAGTAGCTTCCATAGCTGAGTAGCAAAAGACATTGCACATTCTTCTTCTTGGGTCACTTGGTGTGTGTATGTGTGTGTGTGTCCGGGGAAGTGGCTGCCATGTGATGAGGCCCTTTAAGTGGCCCTAAGGAGGAGTCAGTATATGAGACACTGAAGCAATTTGCCAACAGTCACATCTGGGACCAATCTTTGAAATGGCTTTGTGTGGTTCATTCAGATGACATAGTACGGACACTACATTTACTCTGACTTGGGAGTCACGGGTCCTGGACCACCCAGGAAGCTGCTTCCAAGTTCTTGCTCTTCAAAACCATCAGCACTCGCTCTCTGAAGCCGCCAAGCTCCAGGGCAGTTTGTCAGGTAGCAATCGCTCCCAGCACAGGCTCACCTTGGTGTTCAGGTCCTTCCTGATGTGCTTCAGCGACTTCTTCCAGTCACTCTCCTGGGTGGAGATTTTCAAGAGCATGCTCTGGACCATCTCATTCAACTCCATTGCCACCACCTCCAGGTCCGTTCGGCTTGCCTTGCTTGCTAAAGCATCTTTGTCAGCTTTCTAGGCAGAGGGGGTTCAGGGCAGCAAGATTGCTGGGGAGGGAGACCCCTGATCCCTGTGGTCAGTTTTTCTAGTTGAAGGCCATGAATGTGTAGCCTTAAGTTCAGTGGTGGCGTCTACACTGGCTCAGACACAGCTGTGGGATCTGAGTCAAACAGGAATGTTGATGTGTGACTTTTATTTTATGTTTATATTTTTACAGACAGAGTTTCATGTATACCATGGGATACAGGCTAGCCTTGTATCCCTTAGTCAAGGATAACCTTGAATTTCTGATTCTTCTGCTTCCAGTGGTGGGCTTATGGGTTCATGCCACTGTGCATAGTTCATGCAGTGCTAGGAATTGAAACCAGGGCTTTTTGAATGCTAGGAAGGCACTTGACCAACTGAGCTACATCCATTCCCCAGCCTGATGCCTAATTTTTTGTCTTATTTTGTTTTTTGAGACAGGATCTCACTAGGTAGCCCTGGCTGTCCTGGAACTCTCTCTAAAGGTCAGGCTGGCCTTGAACTCAAAGATCCCCCTGCTTCTGCCTCCTGAGTGCTGAGTGCTGGGATTAAAGGCATGCGCCCTCACCACCCAGCTCTGATTTTTTAAATAATAAATAGTGTCACTAATCTCCAATCATGGGAAAGAGGAGTGGGTAGGTAACTTCTGAGGCCTCCCAGAATTCCTGAGTGAATAGAGGCAGAGGGAATGCTAGCTGTTACCTTTGCCTGGGTAATGCTGATCCTGATTGGCAAATCAGAGGCACAGGATTGACAGGGAGTAGGAGGCAGGGGACCCTCTGCTTACTCACTTCTTTCAGCTCCTGATCCATTATGGTTTTATCTGCTTTAATCAGATCGAGCCTTTGGATTTCGTCCTTGAGGGTCTGAGAACAGAGCATAGACAGCCTTTATTGTGGCCTTGAGGGTAAAATCTGCTTTGTGCCTCCAACTTTGCCATATGCTAGCAAGGGAACTGGAGCCAGATGGGTAAGAAGCAGGTGGTTGGGTTAGAGGTCATGCTCACAGGCGACTGGGACAGAAGAGAAGCCACATGAGACTAGGGACAAACTAACCCTTGGAGGTGGTGTCACCAGAGGCCATCCCAAGGAACACAAACTGGTGCTGGCCATTCAGTTTCCTAGATGTTTCAGGCCAGTTCACCTCATCTAACCTACAGTGGGGTCCGAGTGTACTCTGATATCAGCAGGCCATACACTGTGCTCAAGAATTAGAGGGAAACCCTTAATTCCTATCATATAATTTCATGAAATCCCCTATTAGAGCTGGCCTGTCTCCACCTAATAAATACCTCCCATGCCAGGCGATGGTGGTGCACATCTTTAATCCTAGCACTCAGGAGGCAGAGGCAGGAGGATCTCTGTGAGTTCAAGGCCAGCCTGGGCTACAGAGCAGGTTCCAGGACAGACATAGCTGTTACACAGAGAAACCCTTTATGCGTGGGGGATTTAAAAAAAAGATTCATGTGTATGATGTTTTACTTGCATGTTTGTGTGGGCACCACATATATGCCTGGTGCTCATGGAATTCAGAAGAGGGCATTGAATGCCCTGGAACTGGAATTACAGATAATTTTAAGCTGCCACGTGGGGACTGGGAATGAAACCCAGGTCCTCTGCAAAAGCAGCCAGTGCTCTTAACTGCTGAACCATTTCTCCAGCCCCTGAGATTTACTTTTATTTATTTATTTATTTATTTAGTTATTTATTTATTTATTTATTTATTTATTTTCTTGAGACAGGGTTTCCCTGTATAGCCCTGGCTGTCCTGGAACTCACTCTGTAGACCAGGCTGTCCTCAAACTCACAGAGATTCACCTGCCTCTGCCACCCTAGTGCTGGGATTAAAGGCGTGCGCCACCACCGCCTGGCTAATTGAAGTGTAATTTATACAAAATAAAATGTCATCCGTTTCCCTTCATTTAGTGGACCCTTCTATAAACCCTTTGGGGAGGGTCTCACGGTCCCAAGGGGAATTCTCCTGTGCCTCCCTCTTGGTCCTCAGACCTCCAGACCTTGAAGCCATCCACGCGAATCTGGAGCTTTTCCACTATCCTGTCCAGCACCACGTAGTTACTCTTCATTTTATCTATCTTGTGGCCCCAAACTCTCTCAAGTTCTTCTTCCTAAATGGGAGAGACAATGACATCTAAGGCCTCTGTTTCTGATGTTGCCAAAATGGAACGGGCCCTGAGATCAAGAAGAAATACCAGGTCTGCGCACACCAGTCTAGCTTCTGAAAGCACGCGAAATACCGACTGACAGGGACAACATGAACTCTGCAGGATGCAGCTGATAGACCACCCCACTCACTTCCACAGAGCGTGATTGGGAGGGTGATAGTCAAGAGGCTGGTCCCTAGCTCAAGCCAAGCCACCATCTTCTCAAAAGCTCCTCTCTGACCATGACACTAACCTGTAGCCTGGCTTTCTGGAGGATAGCAATCTTTTCCTCCAGGACATTCACTATGTTACCAAGCTTTCCAGAGCCTCCCATGTTAGCTGAAAGTGAAAAGAGGAAGTGACTGTTAGGAGCCATGATGGGGGTATGATGGCAGAGCTCCCACGCTTGTGCCATGTCACAAAGAAATAAAGTGAACCTGGGGGTGACTTGAAGAGGATGGTAGATGTTCTTGATACAGTTTTTAAAAACTTCACAAAAGAACATATGAACAAGCATGGTGGTGCACACCTTTAACCCCAGCACTTAGGAAACAGAGGCAGGCAGATCTCTGTGAGTTCGAAGCCAGCCTGGTCTACAGGTCTACATAATGAGTTCCAGGACAGCCAGAGCTGTCTAAAGAAAAAAAAAAAACCTAAGTGTGGTGCTGTATACTTGTAATTATAGTGCTCAGCAAATGAAGGCAGGGGGATCAAAAGTTCAAGATAAAAGGAATAAATTATTAAGAGGCTAGTGCTTAAGCCAAAGGAATGGGCTTTGTTTGGTTAATGTTTGAATGCAGACCTTGTTGAGGAAACCTAAGGAGCCAGACTACAGGGAGGACCTGAGCCTCTGCTGCCCTCCCCATGGTTGACCAGGCCTACCTAGGTAATTTAGGCGCTGGTTCAGGTTGGTTGACAGATGGGCAACCTCTTCTTTCAGAGAGTCATGCCTGACAGGAATCTGGGCTATATGGCTCATGGAGTACTGGACAGCTCTCTTCTTCTCTTCAGGACTCACAGCCTGCATGGCATTTATCATGGCCTGGGACAGGACTGATTTGGTTCTGGTGGGTTGAATGGCTGGTGTGAACTCTTCACGTAAGTCTTCCAGCTCATCATCACTGAAGGGAATGAAGCTGGTGGCCCCACGGCTAAGTCCTGCACCCAGGGAATCTGCAAAGGCCCCTAAAGGCCCTGCTGCTGCCATGGTTGAGGCTAAAGAAGCCATTTTGGTTGCAGGAACATCTTTGACTGCCTTGGCAGCAACTTTGGCTGCCTGGGCAGCTGTGTTTGCTGCAGCTGCATAAGCTGCAGCAGTTGCTACAGCTACGGCAACAGCAGACCTCAGCTTCTTCAGACTTAATGAGTCCTTAGGGTGTGCTGCTGGGGTCTTGTCCTTCCCGGCCCTATCTTTGTGGACCATGTCCTTGGGAGCTCTGTCTTGGGGAGCCACATCTTTAGGGCCTCTGTGCTTGGAAGCTCTGTCCTTGGGGGCTCTGTGCTGAGGCATCCTATCCTTGGGAATCCTATCCTGGGGAGCCCCTTCCTTGGGAATCTCATCCTGGGGAGCCCATTCCTTGGGAATCTCATCCTGGGGAGCCCATTCCTTGGGAATCTCATCCTGGGGAGCCTCTTTCTTGGGAATTCCATCCTGGGGAGCCTCTTCCTTGGGAATTCCATCCTGGGGAGCCTCTTTCTTGGGAATTCCATCCTGGGGAGCCTCTTTCTTGGGAATTCCATCCTGGGGAGCCTCTTTCTTGGGAATTCCATCCTGGGGAGCCTCTTTCTTGGGAATATCCTCCTGGGAAGACTCTTCCGTGGAAATCCCATCCTGGGAAGCCCCATCCTTAGGTATCTCTTCCTGAGTCTCCTCAATGTACTCATATTGATAATCAATTTCTTGAAGATCTGAAAGCCGGTGGGTTCCTGCTTTAGAGCCTTGGTGTTGCAGCAGTGACTGAGGCCATGATGATCCAACTTCCATGGCTGGGAAAGGAGCCCTGTACATCTGGCCTTGAGGGCCAAATGGACCTAGACTAGGCTGGAAGGTACCCATAGGCCAAGCGTTAGCCCCAGGCCAGCCTCTTGGTGGTAAGGGCCATGCACCTGGGGCAGCCAGTCCAGGTCTAGACCAAGGGGCTGGGATGAAACCAGGCCTTCCACTAGGCCCTGGTACATTCCCAGGCCCAAATGCAGACCCAGTGACAAACTGAGACATGGAGGCCTGAGCCTGCTCTGGCCCCGGAGGGCCTCTAAACTCAAGGGCGTGAGAGAGCTCCTCCTCCTCCTCGAGGGCTCTTGCAGCTTCAAAATGCACGACTGTCTGAAAAGGGATGGCACTCTGGAGGGGGTGGCCACCATCCTCAGACTGCCTCTCCGGAATAGAGGACATGCTCTGCCATGCGTTGGACATATCCAGTTCCGGCTTAGAAGGTGCCTGCAGGGGAGGGGCTGAGTTGACTGTCTGGTCTCATGATACCTTCATCCCCCTCCTCCTCCTGTACTCACCTGAGTGAACATGGCCTCATGGAGGCCGCTCCAGAGCACCATGTCCTCAGATTGGGGGACAGAGCGAAGCCTCTCCTGGAGGGTAACCTGTGCAGTGGGATGGAGAATGAGGGTGAGCCAGGGTAGGGCTGGGGGTGGGTGTTGATGGCATAGGTATGACTACCTGTTCTTGTTCACTGAAACCCTTTCCAGACTATGCTGTTCTTCATACCCATTCCAGCTCCCACTGCCCAGGGCAAGAGACCAGAATCCCAGGATCTCACCACTTCCCGCTGCAGGGCACCCAACTTCCGGTTCTGTATTTTCAAGTCTTCACAAACAAGCTCCATTCTTTCTGGGTTTACCTGTCCAGGAAGCCTAATCTGAGGCTGGGGTACAGGTTCTGGTCCCAGCCTGGCTGCTTCTCAACATATTAGGTGACTGAGTTTGGAATGAAAGAATGGAATTTTCCAAGAAAGAAAAGGGGTTCCAAATATTAAAGAAAAAGTTAGGGAAGTGCCAGGCTAAAAACATTCAACAGTCTCTGAGCTTTTCAGAACACTGAATGGGTAGACCATTAAAAAAATCTTATCTGGGCAGTGATGGAGCAGGCCTTTAATCCCAGCACTTGGGAGGCAGAGGCAGGTGGATCTCTGTGAGTTCGAGGCCAGCCTGGTCTACAGAGTGAGTTCCAGGACAGCCAGAGCTACACAGAGAAACCCTGTCTCAAGAAAAAAACAAAAACAGCCGGGCGGTAGTGGCACACACTTTTAATCCCAGCACTCAGGAGGCAGGGGCGGGTGGATCTCTGTGAGTTTGAGGCCAGCCTGGTCTACAAAGTGAGTTCCAGGACAGGCTCCAAAAGCTACACAGAGAAACCCTGTCTTGAACCCCCTACTCCAAAAAAAAAAGAAAGAAAGAAAGAAAGAAAGAAAGAAAGAAAGAAAGAAAGAAAGAAAGAAAGAAAGAAAGAAAAAGAAAGAAAGAAAAAAAAAGACAAACCAACCAACAACAACAAAAAAGAATCTTCATGAGGAAAGTTGGCAGTGTAGCTCAGTTGATAAAGTACTTGCTAAGCATATATGAGACCTAAGGTTTATCCCCAGTGCTGCATAAAACCAGGAGTGATTATGCATGCTTGTAATCCTAGCACTGTGCTGTGGAGCAGGAAGGCTAGAAGACCCAAGTCATTCTCTACTACCCATCGGGCTGGAGGCCAGGCTGGGCTGTTAGAGACCTGTTACAGAGCAGATGAAAATGAAACAGAAAAACAAATCTGCAAGAGCTGGGCCAAGAAGGAATTGTTTCTCAGACAGACTTGCCCCAAGGTGTCCTTTCTAGTGGTACAGCCTACTTTTGTGTGTCAACTTGACACAAGCTGGAGTCATCAGAGAAAGAAGCCTCAGCTGAGAAAATGCCTCCTTCAAATCCCACTGTAAGACCTTTTCTCATTTAGTGATCAATGGGAAGGGCCCAGCCCATGGTAGGTGGTGCCATCCCTGGGCTTCTGGTCCTGGGTTCTATAAGAAGGTGGGCTGACTACTGGCTATGGGTGGGATAGGACCTCTGTTGGTCTTTTCTGTGTCGAACACACAGATTGCAAGCCCAGTGCCACTTTGAGATCTTTGGCAGCAATTAACAATGCAGCTCACACACGATTGAGCCTGTATGATAATGAGTATTCAGAGACAGGTGATGCCAGGGGGGCACTCACCAACCTAAGACAGAGCACCTGTGTGGCCTGGGCAGGCGTCTCCATGACGGGTAAGGTGACCTGCTGACGTCCCATGCAACCTAAGTCAGAAGCTCATTTTTTAGTAAAAGGGGGACCTGTAGGGTCCTGGCCCCCGTTTTGGGTAACTGTTGCCTTGCTTGCTGACCTTCACCTTGATATCCTCCCTATGCTAATTCCCTCCTGGGTTCCACCCTCCTGAATGCTTAAGGGAAGTTCCTTGTCTCTGTATCCTACATATTGGGTGTTAACAGCTTAGATGCAAGATTGTAAAACATCGGTAGCCAACTTCTGCCCTCCAGGGTTCTCCCATTGTGCCATAAGCCTGTATTTAAGACCTCTTCCCTCCTTTCATAAACAGCATTTGGCATTAAATAAAAAAAAAAGAAGGTGGGCTGAGCAAGCCATGGGAAGTGATTCAGTAAGCAGCACCCCTCCATGGCAGCAGCTCCTGCCTCCAGGATCCTGCCTTTTGAGCTCCTGTCCTTCAGTGCTGAACAGCAATGCTGAAATGCAAGCCTAGTAAATAATAAAACCTTTCCTTCCCAACTTGCTTTTTGGTCATGGTGTTTGGTCACAGCAATAGAAATCTTAACTAAGACACTACCATTTCAAGGTCCTGCTTCCTGACCCAGCCCCAGATCATTCTGACACTCAAACGCCACATTAAACCACACTGTTTGGGGTAAAATGACTCAACCTCGGCTGACTGCATCAGCTGTGACTGGATGGAGACTGCTGCCTCTTGCTCCAGGATTCTGTGCCGTTCCATGTTTGGCTAGGCTGTGTTCAGGCTGATGACTTGGAGTTACAGAAAGAGTCTGTGTGTCTGTACTCAGTTTTTCCTGCTTTTTAGTGTGGTTAATGCTTCCAGTGAGGGGAGAGCTGGTGACACTGAATTCTGGAGTTGCCAACTCTTGGACAACTCTAAACCTCCCAGCACATACAAAGTAGCTCACAACCGTCTGTATCTCCAGGTCTAGGGGATCTGACACCTTCTTCTGGCCTCTGCAGGCCCCAGACATGCATGCAGTGCACAGACATGCAGGCAGGCAAAACACCCATACATATAAATTAAAAAACAAAGCATATGTGAAGCAATTTAGAAAGTAAAACAATAAATTCTATTATTTATCCTAAGTCAAGATGAACTGGGTCTCTGTTACTGATAACTGATGCTTAAGGAAGGAGAGTGAGGAATGTAGGGGGACCACAGAAAGTTCAGGGGGACAGGACAAATGGCTAGGGTGGGTTAAACCCCTTCTCTTCCCTTTATGGTCATATTCTCTAAGAACAGGCCTTCTAGAATTTTCCTTACTGCCCTAGCCCCTAGAGGTCTAACCAGCATGGCAACAAAGGGTAAGGGTCGAGAGATGGCTACCTTTCCAAATATATACTTCATCAGGTCCACGTCCTTCTGGAGGGTTTCAACAGTGTTCTTGAGTGCATGAAGGTCAGTGAGCAAGTCCTGCAGAGTCTTCATAAACTGCACAGGGAGAAAAGGGGGAAACCCTGGAATCAGGTGTGACAGGACTAAATCAGATCAGAAGCTCCTGGTGACAGCCATCTATGGGATCCTCTTGGTTCTCGGAAGGCTTAAGATGGATGTACCCCCAAACCAGTGTGTGTGTGTGTGTGTGTGTGATAGATATTGGCCATGATGGTCTTGAGAGAAACAGCACAAGCAGCCCCCATGTGGGAGCCCTTGGAGGATCAGAAGCAGGGGAGATGGGACTAGATTTCCATATTTACTTATTTTAATTAAAAATGACCTATTGACTGTTTGACTGGCTTTTAGAGGCACAGTCTCTGTATACCCCAGGCTGGCCTGGAACTTACTATGCAGCCCACACCAACCTAGAATTCTCCTGCCTCTGCCTCCCAAGTCCTGTGAATTCACATTTTTCAAAGATTTCTCTGACAACATGTACAGACTGACTCTGGTTGGTGACAGAGGAAGTCGGGGACTAGCAAGGTCACCTCTGGGCTGCAACTCGTGTTTGCACTGGTGGGATCATAGCTCAGCTCACAATGATTGGGACTTTTTAGGTATTGATTCATTTGCCCACTATAAAATGGTTGTGAAGGGAAAGTGATTATGTGTATAGATGCCCCAATGTATAACTAACATTCAGCAAACAGCAAAATGGCACAAGCCAGTACCTACGGTTATATGCAGGGCAAATGTATGGAACTTTCCATTAAAAGGTGGAGAGTGAGCCAGGCGGTGGTGGCACACACCTTTAATCTCAGCACTCAGGAGAAAGAGGCAGGTGGATCTCTATGAGACCAGTCTGGTCTACAGAATTCTGGGACAGTCAGGGTAACATAGAGAAAGCCTGTTTGGAGGGGAAAAAAGAAAGAAAGGAAGGAAGGAAAGAAGAAAGAAAGGGCCGGGAGGTGGTGGCGCACACCTTTAATCCCAGCACTCGGGAGGCAGAGGCAGGCGGATCTCTGTGAGTTCGAGGCCAGCTTGGTCTCCAAAGCGAGTTCCAGGAAAGGCGCAAAGCTACACAGAGAAACCCTGTCTCGAAAAACCAAAAAAAAAAAAAAAGAAGAAGAAAGAAAGGAAGGAAGGGAGGAAGGGAGGAAGGGAGGAAGGGAGGAAGGGGGAAGGAGGGAGGGAGGAGGGAGGAGGAAGGAAGGAAGGAAGGAAGGAAGGAAGGAAGGAAGGAAGGAAGGAAGGAAGGAAGATCCAGCTACATGCTGTCTAAAGCACACGTTATGGTGTGTGTGCTCATGCAGGTGCATCTCTGTGTGTAGCCCAGCGGTCGCCCTGGGTGTTGTTCCTCAGGTACCATCCACCTTATTTTTTGAACCGGGGCTCCTTGATTAGTCTAGGTTGACTGGCCAGCAGGTCCTCCCGACTCTGCATCCCGGCACTGGGATTCCAGGCACAAAATGCCATGTCTTTCTCTTCTTGTGCTTCTTTCTTTCAGCCAAGAACACTGCCTTTCTTTCTCCCCACCCCCACTCTCTTTCTTTGAGATACAGTCTTGTTATGTAGTCCAGGCTGGCCTGAAACTTGAAGTCCTTTGCCTCAGCCTCAGCCTCAGGAATGCTAAATTTCTAGGCGTGAGACATATTTCAAACTCAAAGTCATAAATAAATTGAAAGTAAAAGAACAGAAAAAGATACTCTCTGAAAGCAGTAACCTAGAGAAGTCTAGAAGGGTGTGCCAACACCAGACACGTCAGCACTTAATGGCTGCGGGAGCGGCGTTCACAGAGGCATTTACTGTGGCTGACGTGACTACATCACTAAACAAATATCTCAGTGCAGTGGCTTAACCTTCTGTCTTAAGACACTGAGACAGCTGGTAGTGATGGTTCATGACCATAATCCTCAAAATCAGGAGGGAGAGGAAGAAGGATCAGGAGAAAAAGGTCATCCTCAGCTACATAACAAGTTTGAGACCAGCCTGGGCTACACAAGACTGTCTCAAAATTAGCTAGCTGCTCGTCATGGTGGTGCATACATAGAAAGACCCTGTCTCAATAAACAAACAGCCAGGTAGTGGTGATGCACACCTTTAATCCCGGTGCTCAGGAGGCAGAGGCAGGTGGATCTCTGTGAATTCGAGGCCAGCCTGGTCTACAGAGTGAGCATTTGCAGGTGACATTATCTTCTACTTAGAAAGTGCTAAGGTGGGGCTGGAGAATACTTCAGTGCTTAAGAGTACTTGTTGCTCTTGCAGAGAACCTGGGTTCAGTTCTCTGAACCCATATGGTGATTCACAACCATCCTTAACTTCACTTCCAGGGGACACCCTCTTCTGACCTCTACTGGTACCACACAAGTCTGTGGTGGGATTAAAGGGTGAGTCACCATGCTCAGCTCAGCCAAAACAATTTTAAAGAGCCACATAGGAGATCTTGTACTTCCAGATTTCAAACATTACTCTAAGACAAAAGTAGTGGTACAGTTATGTGGTGCTGGGCTCACAGCTCGGGTTCAGAGCACAGTGCCCTGGCTTCTATCCCCAATACGGAAAAAAAGGAAAAAAAAAAGTGTGGTATTGGCATAAGGACAGATGTACAGATCAATGGAGCAATAGTGACAGCCTAGAAATAAACTGACAAGTTTACATACTAATTAGTAAAAATTTATTGATTTTATGTGTATGAATCTTTTGCCTGTATTTGTCTGTGTACCACATGTGCGCCCCACAAAGGCCAGAAGAGAGCATCAGCTCCCCTAGGACTAGAGTTACATACAGATGGTTGTAAGAGCCATCATGTGGGTGCTGGGAATTGAGCCTGGGTCCTTTGGAATAGCAGCCAGTACTCTTAATTTTTAACCCTTGACCAATTTTTTTTTAAGATTTATTTATTTATTATGCATACAGTGTTCTGCTTGCATGTGTCCCTGCGGCCAGAAGAGGTCACCAGATCTCATTATAGGTGGTTGTGAGCCACCATGTGGTTGCTGGGAATTGAACTCAGGACCTCTGGAAGAACAGTCAGTGCTCCTAACCTTTGAGCCATCTCTCCAGCCCTTTTTTTTGGGGGGGGGGTGTTTTCAAGACAGAGTTTCTCTGTGTAGTTTTGGTGCCTGTCCTAGATCTCACTCTGTAGACCAGGCTGGCCTCGAACTCACAGAGATCCGCCTGGCTCTGCGTCCTGAGTGCTGGGATTAAAGGCGTGCGCCACTGCCACCCATCTCCCTTGACCAATTTTTAACACAAGCACCAAGATGATTCAGTGAGGGAAACTATCATTTGTTTAACAAATGGTGCCAGGATAATTACATGTAAAAGTTGTCTCATATAGTGGCTTGTGTCTGTAGTCCCCGCTACTTGGGAGACAGAGCCTAGGAGTTTGAAGCCAGTTCAAGGTCTTTTAAAAAAGAAAAAAGTGGGAGTGGGGTGTGCTAGAGAGATAGCTCAGCAGTTAAGGGTACTTGGTACTTTCTAGAGGAACTGAGTTCAGTTCCCAGCACCCAAGTAACTACAGATGCTCTAATGCCCTCTTCTGGCCTCCAAGGGCAAATGCACTCACTTGCGCATACTCACACACAGACACAAATGCATACAACATAATTACAAACAAAAATAAAAATAAATATTTTTGGAGATAGAGTCTTTCTATGTGGCCCTAGCTGTCCTGGAACTCAATATGTAGACCAGGCTGGCCTCAAACTCACAGAGATCTGCCTGCCTCTGCAGCTGAGTATTGGGATTAGAGGTATGCACCACCACACCTGGCTAAAAATAACTCTTTTTAAAGAACCTGCAGAAACTTGTTCATCAATGTTCATAACAGCACTAGCCATACTAGCCTGAAATGATACAAACCCAAATGTCCATCAGCTGATAAATCAAATGTAGCATATGCACAGAAACACAATATTACTTGGCCATGAAATAACAAGGTACTGGTAAATGATTTGGCATAGAGGTTAACCTGTGAAACCTTGCAATAAAATGAAATACTGGAAGCCCAAGGGGGCAGAAGTGGGGAGTGACTGCTAATCATTAAGGAATTTCTTCTGGAGCTCTTGATAATGTCCTAAAATTAGATTGCAAGAGTCACACAATTCTGTGAGTGCACTACAGCAAATCAACATTGGAATACTGGAGCTTGCATTCCCTGTCACCACAAATGCCAATGAGCAGAGACAAGAATTGAATCTGGGAGTTGTGCTTTGTTCGGAGAGCAGGTGATCCGAGAAAACAGTGATTTACCGTCCTAAAAAAGCGGCCTCTCACCTGGCTCTAGCCAGTAGGCTGCAGGAGGACGACAAAGGTCGTTGTCATCTTGCCCCTCTGGTTAGGTGTCAGACCTGTGATGCTTGTGTCTCTGCTGTTACCATTCCTTGAACTCTCATTTTCTGGAAACTGAGTCTAGTCCTTGTCTGCTAGTGTCAACCCCGTGTTCTTCCAGGCCCCACCTAGACCGGAGAGCTAACTCAGGACAAGCAAGCCAGTAAGTGTGTGTATGCTAAATTCTTCACAGCATGTGTGCGGATGCCATCCTAGAAGATGGAATACAAAAATGCCCTATTTGCCCCATGCCCACTCATAGCCAAACTACATACACTTCAATATGTGAATTCTCCAGTCATGTGAAATATTTTAACAAAGTAGTAAAATTCCGGCATTATTATTTTTGTTTTGTTTTGTTTTGATGACAGGGTCTCACTATTTAGCTCTGGCTGTCCTGGAACCTGCTCTATAGACCAGGCTGGCATTGAACTCACAGAGATCCACCTGCCTCTGCCTCTCAAGTGTTAAGATCAAAGGTGTGCACCCCCATACCAGCAATTTTTTCCAACATTTTTATTTTAGAAACATCACAACATACTCTATCATATTGTTACTGCTAGCCTGGAGGTGGTAGTACACACCTTTAATCCCAGCACCCAGGAGGCAGAGGCAGGTCGATCTTTGTGAGGAGGCTAGTCTGGTCTATGGAGAGAGTTCCAGAAAAGCCAGGACTACACAGAGAGACCCTGTCTTGAAAAACCGAAGAGTCACTGCTAACTCTGTTGAAAGTGAGAATGATATGATTGGATGGGTTTTTAAGTCCTCGTCTACTGTGGTGGGAAAGTGTTCTTCCGAAAGACCTGTGTGTGATATGTAGGACCCACTGTCCATTGGTGATTCCTCTCCCCTGTCTCCCTTTGAGCCACTCAGGGACCAAACACCTCGAGCAGGAATAACTTCCCTCCACAAACACAGCTAAGCGCTAGGTAGGGCCACACCTGAAATCCCAGCACCGGGAGGCAGGGGGATCAGGAAGTCAAGATCATCCTCCACTACACAGTAAGTTTGAGGCAGCCTTGGCTGTATGAGACCTCATCTCAAAAACAAACAATAAGCTCCCCCCCCCAAAAAAAAGATATCTGGAAAGATGGACGAATCTTTGGGCTGCCCTGTAAGTGAAGGCAGCAGGGTAAAGTAGGACTCTGTTCAGGGACCCAGCTGCTGCCTCATGTGCCTGGGATGTGCCCTGGATCTAGGAGAACAGGGGCCTTAGGGGAAGGGCCAATGTCTTCCTCTGCCCGAAGCACTCAGGCTGCAGACTGGACTGAGATGGAGCTGAGCTCACAGCGAAGCAAGTCCAGAAGCTAACCAGCCTAGAGCAGAAAGAGAAGCTGGGCTTGTCCAAACTGTGACTGCTCCCTCTCCCTTTAAGAGGTACACCAAGGGGCAATCAGCCACACAGGCTGACACAGCCATATCCAGAGCTGTGAAAAATGGGAACGGCATCCCCTCCAAAGGAAACTGAAGAACGGAAAAGTACTTCGCAATGCTGTGGGAAGGGTGATACCAGAGTCCAAAGTGTTTGTTACTGTTCCCACAGCAGCTCTGACCTTTTTTCTAAAACCAACGCCTGTAAGCAATGTTACACAACCCAAATCGAAGTTAACTGTAATGTTGTAATGTCTTTTTTTTGTTGTTGTTCGAGACAGGGTTTCTCTGGCTGTCCTGGAACTCACTTTGCAGATCAGGCTGGCCTTGAACTCACTGAGATCCACCTGCCTCTGACTCACAAGTGCTGGGATTAAAGGCGTGCGCCGCCACAACTTTAATCCCAGCTGGAACAATCTTAATAACAAAGAGCTAATGTCATTCTTAATTTTCTCCTATGAAGCCAGGTGCCAGAGTCATTCATTAAGAAAAACCAAGGTTTCAATCAGACAGGGACCAACAAAGGCAGCTTTCAGGGAGATGAGGAGTCTGGCGGGGGTGGGGGTGGGGTGGGGTGGTGTCAGGGAGAGACCTGCAATTTGGGGAAAGCCTGCTAGAGGGCACTGGTGCACAGGTACGGGGGGAAGGGCTGCGGCTGGCTGCGCTGGTGACAGACTGGGTTACAATGTGGAAAGAATGGCTGAGGCTTTCTTCTTTCTTCTCCCTTTCTCTCCCTCCCTCCCCTTCTCCCTTCATCTTTCCTTTCCTTTCTCCCCCTCTTCCTGAGAAAAGGGTCTGGCTATCTAGCTACAGCTGGCCGGGAACCTGATATGTAGACCAAACTGACCTTGAGGTAATCCTGCCTCTCCAGTTACAGGCTTGTTACTCACACTCAGCCCAGAGCCCAGGTTTCTTTCTTTCCTTCCTTCCTTCCTTCCTTCCTTCCTTCCTTCCTTCCTTCCTTCCTTCCTTCCTTCCTTCCTTCCTTCCTTCCTTTTTTTCTTCAAGACAGGGTTTCTCAGTGTAGCCCTGGCTGTACTGGATCTCACTCTGTAGATCAGGCTGGCTTTGAACTCAGAGATCTGCCTGCCTCTGCCTCCAAGTGCTGGGATTAAAGGCGTGCGCCACCACTGCGGGTCAAGCCTAGGTTTTCTAATCCAACAGTCCTCACCTGTGTGGTACCTGCTGGTACCTGGAAGTGTTTTCAGTTGCTATATGCAGGTGGTACTCCTGGTGTCTGTGGCTATTACCCAGCATCCTCCAATGTACAGGACAGCTCTAAGCCACAAAGAATGATCCTACCCACAATGTCTATAGTACTGGGGTAGAGAAGCCCTACAATCTAAATCTGCTTAATAATGACTTGTTGTGGGACAAATGTGCTGACCTTGGACTCTCCAAGGCCTCTTGCCCACCATGGGGCAGAAGCCCCCAACCAGCCCAGAGAAAGGGTGTGGAAGGGTTCAACGGAGGCAACCCTCAGCATCTCTGTGATGTCTGGCCTGCCGTCCTCACTGTCTGGTGCATGCCCTTAGCTAAGCAGCTTCACTGTGTCTGCACCAGCTACCATGGCAACCTCTTTCAATGGGTCATTGTGGTAACCCTGGGCAACTTCAATCAGGCTGGGACTAGGCAAGCTGCTCTAACGGCTGGGACATTCCTTATCGGTACAAACAGTCCTCTCAGGGTTTCGGTACCAGGTCCGAGCCTGTCCACGAGACCTCTCCAGAGCTGGGTAGGTGATCTGCTCAGGCACTTGAGAATTCTAGAAGTCTTTATTCACCAAGGCCAAAGACCATGGAGGCAGGCTGTGGCTAGCACTTCCGACATCTGTGTCCACCGGTCCGTCCTGCCATAGGCCAGGCCATGGGGACAGCCTTGTCTCCAGCAGTGCTGTCTTGAAGCCCCACAAAGCTGGCCCAGGCGCACCTTGCTCAGTTCTGTTCCTGCACACATACACATCTTTTCTATCCTTTTGCATAGTTGGAGGACATTTTATTCCTCAGAAAGAAAATCCTTTCTCCGTTAGCAATCACTCTTTATGCCTCTTCTTCCTAGAAACCACAAATCTACTCTCCGGCTGCCTGGACTTGCCTCTTCTAGACACTTTATATAAATGGACTCTCACAGCTTGTCTTTTCAGCCCCTTCCCTGCAGCAGGATGATTGACACATGTTGCTTCCATCTGGCTGTGTTGGCCGGATAGGGCTCCTGCTCCGTCCAGCACTCCACAGACCCAGGTCCCTGTGTTCCCACAGGGTCCCAGGACTTCCTGACTCACTGAGATTGTATCCACCAGGTTGCCTGTTCAGTCTAAATCTCTGGATGATAATAATGATGGTAAGCATAGGCAGGGCACCTAGAATCTGGCATGTATGATTTATAGTTAGTGAGAAATCTTTTTGCTTTTTTTTTTTTTGTTGTTGTTGTTTTGTTTTTCGAGACAGGGTTTCTCTGTGTAGCTTTGCGCCTTTCCTGGAACTCGCTTTGGAGACCAGGCTGGCCTCGAACTCACAGAGATCCGCCTGCCTCTGCCTC
>CABHPH010146723.1:0-12999 GCA_902168325.1 Peromyscus nudipes | reverse complement strand
AAAAAAAAAAAAAAAAAAAAAAAAAAAAGGTCAACCTCGGGTGTTATCTCTTCTACCACCCAGTTTGAGGCAGAGTCTCACTACTGCTCTGTATGACAGGATAGCTGGCCCTTGATTTCTGAGAATTTTCTTGTCTCTAACCCCTATCTCACTGTAATTGAATTGAAATTGGGCCTAGAAAGATGTCTCAGCAATTAAGAGCTTTTACTATTCTTACAGAGGTCCTAAGTTCAGTTCCCAGCACCCATGTTGGGTGGTTCATAACCAGCCGTAATTCCAGCTCTAGGGGGATCTGACACCTTCTTCTCTGCTCCAAGAGCACCTTCACACATGTGTATACAAACAAACACCCAGTCAGTGTCACACACACACACACACACACACACACACACACTCGAGAGAGACAGAGACAGAGAGAAGGAGGGAGAGAGATAATTTAAAAAGAAAACTGGCATTATAGCAACAGACTACTCTGTCTTTTACATGGTTCAGGGGATCTGAACTCATCCTCATGTTTATATAGCAAACATTCTACCCCTTGAGCCATCTCCACAATCCAAATCAGCTAATTTCAATAAACAATTCACTACAGAGAAACCCTGTCTCAAAAAGACAAAAAACAAAAACAAAAACAAACACAAACAAACAAACAAATAAATAAACAAACAACTCAGTAGTACTGACTCCATGAAAAAAAGTTCAACATCCATCACTCTGATGGAGTTTCAAACATTTCCATCACTCCAAAATGCAATCCCATATCCACCAAGTTACCATGCCCTGTGGCTCCTGGAAACTGCCAACCAGCCTTCTGGGTATGTGCATTGCTTGGTCTGGATATTTCACAACAGTGGAATCCTGTATTATGTTGTCTGTTGTGTGTGGCTTCTTTCCTTGGTATGCAACTAAGGATCTTGGCTTTTGACTGACTCCAAGCTTTCACCTATTCTCACGCCATAAGTGGACCTGTCCCATCACTAGGGAAGAGAGGGAGGGGACAAGATGTCTAGGAGGAGAGGTTGGGTCTAGAGCGTTTCTCCAGGACAGAGTTTACCTTTGCTAAGGCTTCCTCATTGCCCTCCACTCTCTTCAGGATCTTGATCACATTCCACATTTCCTCAGCGGGCCGCTTGGCCCCTTCGCTGGCCTCTAGCAGCTGCGTAGTAGAGGGCATGGTCTTTATCACAGACACCTGATTCTCTAACTTGTTGAGACGCTCTACTACATTGTCAAAGACGTTGCTGAGCCTCCTCATGGGGTTGATGATGGGCTGGGCTTCTCCTTCCCTGGGCATGAGCACCACCTGTGAGGTCTGAAGGAAATCTTCTTCCCCTGAAAGAACTTTCTTGAGCCCAGCGATTTGGATGTGATCCAGGATGCCCTGGATCAGGAGATGAAGGGCCTTGAAGTTCACCACCCCACACTGTGGTATGGCTATGTTGGCCAGCTCAGCGAACGTGACTGAGAAGCTCATCCTGCCAAGGGATGGGTTGATGTGGCAAGGCTTCTGGGTGTCCTTGGGAACAAGTGGTGACTTTCAATGACCTGAACTGCTGCACAGACAGGTCCCAGGAGGCTCAGGGTGGCAAGTCATAACGGTCAGCAAGGAATGGCCTCTGTCCTTATCAGAGCTCAGATCAGAGTCTCTGGTTGCTAGGACACCAGAGAACGTGGCTGAGCGAGCATGCTTATGAGAGCTCAGTGTGGGGTGGGTGTTCATAGGTGAGCCTCACCCAGAGGTGTTCAGTTAGTATTTGACGATGCTTCAGGAGTGAATGGCAGCCTTTCACTCAAGCCCTCTGATTATATAAGGCTTATGACTCTGAGTGTCACACAAGGAGGTAATGGAAAGGCACCTCACCCCTTGGAAGTCTCTGGAATCAGTACAGAATACAGTTTTCATGGAGTCATAAGAGAAAAGAGCCTGAAGAATGAAGCGGGTTTCTGGATGTGGCCAAAGACACCTCCGCCCCACCCCAACAGCACCACTCAGGCACTTATTTCTGGAGAGAGAAGACAAGGAGGTGAGGTCATGTTATGTCCAAGTTTTGTATGTTCCAGTAACCCAGGTGATAATGCCTCTTGAGTGTTGGGATCCTAGGCATGTGTAACATGCTAGGCTTCATTGCCAGACGTGGTAGTGTGCACTTTTAGTTCTAGCACTCAGGAGGCAGAGGCAGGAGGATCTCTGAGTTTGAGGCCAGCCTGGTCTACAGAGTAAGTTTTAGGACTGCCAGGGCTATACAGACACAGAGAAACACCGTCTTGAAAAAGAAAGAAAAAGATGCTGAACAGAGAGGTGGGGTTACTGCGCACAACTGGACAAAGGGGGGGACGGTCACATAGAGATAAACAAGGAGGTGGGTTTATGCTGTACAGATGAAACAGTGAGGCAGGTGAGCTAATCTTCAGAGAGGCAGTCTCAGTAGCGGAGCATCTTTAGGCCATAAATACCCTACAAGAGAAAGCTGTGATGGCTATTTCCTACACACATGGACTAGAAGAGACGACTTTGCCATCCCTCTGGGTCTTGCTATGGCTGTGTCCATATCCACAGCATTTACTCAGGGCATTCTCCACTTTCCACATCCTCCCACTTTCTTATATCTTAGATGTTCAGGATGTGAAAGGACCAGTATTGGTATAAGACATCCCAAGACCAAGTTCTCAGCACAAAGGAGGTGTATTTGCCCCAGAGGGACAGAGGACAGGGAATAAGAGACAAAGACAGGAAGAGACAGAGGATGAGGGAGAAGGGAACAAGGGGGAGGGGGAAGGGGTATTTGTCCTGGAGGGACACAGGACCGTCTCTGGATAGAGAGAAGACAGATGTGGCCCATAGGCAAATGGCAGTTTATAAAGGTAAAAGGGGAAACCCCATGTTAGGATGAGTTGGTTTGTTTTAATTGGGCATGTTAATTAGGGCAGCTAAAAGGGGGCTTTTGATTGCTGGACTTCAATACTTTGATAGCTGGACCTTGGTAATCAGCTTCAGAAGGAGGAAGTGGCCAAATAAGGGAATAGACTTTGGTGGCTAGCTTTAAGAGTGTAATCTCAGGGTTAGCAAATAAGAGGGAATGGGGGAAGGGCAAGGCCTGCCAGAGCCATGTTTGCCATGCTCGGTCCTGCTAGAGTCCCTTCAAGATGGATCTTCATGCCTAGTCCAGGGGTGGTTCAATGCTCAACACCAGACTGCCGGGCTAAGAAGGAAGATCATAACAGCCACATGCCCATCAGGAACAAAAGGATTGTTTTAACAGGTTTAAGGGATTGGAGCCTTGAAGCTTGACAAAGCTTGTCAAGGATCCTTTTCAGAATATTAGCAGAAGAACCATTCAGATCACAAACCTTTTGCTTTTCCGGGATGTGCCCACATAATGATGTAACTGGCCATACCCACAGTATCAAGGCTCCAACCGCCCAGGAGATGGGTCCCAATTAATTGCCAATTATGCTGTCAAAACTGCAGGACTGTAGCACACAGAAGAGTTCAATGGAGCTAATTGGAACTCCAGATGGTCAGAGCAGTATACCTCCAAAATAGAAGAACTCCTTAGTATAAATAGGTGTGGAAGGATGTGAGCAATCCACTGGATGAAAAAGCATCAGCCCAGTAGGCTTCTCCCTTGACCATATTACATTCAATGACACAGTTACCAGACGCACAGCATTATCTCTCCATTTGACTGTTCGTAGTGTGTGCCTTCTCACCCTGAGGTGGGTGCTGCAGCCACTGAGGTTGCTGGCTCCTTGCCAACCCTCCACCCCAGTAGCTGCTTGGCAAGATCTCCCATGCTGCACTCTGCCAGGCTCTGGTGGGTCACGCTGCAGCTTGAAGGCCCACGCAGCTGCCTGAGCCTGCCCACGCTGCACACATCCACCTCAACAAGCTGGTTGGTTTTTTTCTTTTTTTTTCTTTTTTTTTTTCTTTTTTGTCAAATGTAGTATGAAAGCAGTTAAAGCAAAAGCACAAATGGCAACATGCTCACGTCCCGAGGCTGTGTACCAAATCCTTCTCATAGTTTAAATTTATTTTTCAAGTAGCCAAATTCACCGCCCCCTCCCCTAGAAACCAAGCACATGCCTCCCAAATGCAGCTCAAGAAATCATGAAGCAGCTATGGCCTCCACCTCACTTGTGAGTTTTCCCAATATCTCTTTGAACATGCTGACATAGAACTCCCTCTCTCTAGATTTTAATCCCAAACTGTCTTTCAAAGTGTTAACATACAATTGTCTACCTCTAGTTCCTAGCCATCCCCACGGTTTACAGTGGATGCTTAGCACTGCACTTGCCCTTCCTTCCCTACTTTTGTTTATTCGTCCCAGTATTACTTCTTTACCTGTATAAGCTCTCTCAGGAGGTCTCCAACTTTCCCACCATGATGGACTGTACCTTCCAGCTGGGAGCCAAAACCAAACCAAAAGCCCTTCTAAAATACTCTGCTTTTTAAAAAAAATCTCCTCCTTTATATTGAAAATAGATTCTTTTCTCATACAATATGTCCTGATATAGTTTCCCCTCCCTCTGCTCCTCCCCACCTCCCCTCCCCTCAGTATCCACTCCCTTTCTGTCTCTCATTAGAGAAGAACAGGACTCTAAGAGATAACTCACAATGAAACATAACAAAATAAAACATAATAAGATAAAGCAAAAACTATCCTATCGAAGGTGGACAAGGCAACCCAACAGAAGGAAAAGAGTCTCAGGAGCGGGGACAAGAGTCAGAGACCCACTCTGTCGTAGTAACAGGAACAGTGCCTAAGAAACACAAAGCATCATGTTCCATGTTCACTGAGATGTTTGGTGCGTAGATTAGTGTGGCTTCATAAAAAGGAGGACAGAGAGAAGCAAGAGGGTTGAAGTTCAAGGACATCCTTGCCACACAGGACATCCTTCCTTCCTTCCTTCCTTCCTTCCTTTCTTTATTATGTATACAGCATGTGTGACTGCAGGCCAGCAGAGGGCACCAGATCTCACAGATGGTTGGGAGTCACCATGTGGTTGCTGGGAATTGAACTCAGGACCTCTGGAAGAGCAGTCAGTGCTCTTAACCTCTGAGCCATCTCTCCAGCCCCTAGCTAGTTTTCATTCACTGTTTCATGGAAATTCATTCTCTTCTCTGTATAATGGTTATAAACGTGTTGTCAGACTCGAAGGTATCCCACTTGCCTCCGTACCCTTATATGGATGCCCAACAGGAATATTCACATATAATGTAGAAAGGCATTTGTGATACCAGTATGCATACGAGCCAAAAATCCTCACAAATACCCAGGATAGCAAGACAATCTGGGCTAGTGAGATTACTCAAAGGGTAATTGCCTGCTGCCAATTGATTTGAGTTCGATCCCTGGATCCACACGGAAGACAGGGAGAACTGAGTCCTATAAGTTTTCCTGCTTTCCAAATGCACCATAGTGCATGTGCACACATGTGCCTCCATCCCATTAATAATGTAATAAACAATTTTAAAACAAAACCTGAAGCACAGTTACACAATGGACACAGCAATGGGAGGGAAGAGTCATAACTGTGGCACAACACGGGCAACTTTCCCAGCTATAAACACAGGCAGGAGAGTTTTTGGAGGCAGCCTGGAAAATTCACCAGGTGTATACTTCTGATGGAAGTGCTCTTCTATAGCAATGGTCTTAGAATAGCTAAGCATGGTGGCACACACTTGGAATCCCAGGACTTAGAAAGCACAGACAGAACGTTACAAGTTGGAGGCCAGGCTCACCACAGAGTAGATTCAAGACCAGTCTGAGCTATACATTTAGACCTCAAAACACCAGTGGCTGGTGATGTAAATTCCAGTGGCAAGGTGCTTACCTAACACGTGTAAGACCCTGAGCTGGACCATCGGCACTACAAAAACAAACAAAACCTCTGAGTATTTATAACTACCAAATGACAGATACCACAGTGTGGGAGCCGCAAGATTGCTGGTTCAACTCCTCTGTCCTGTGCAGGGTGTAAACAGAATTCTGCAAAGAATTAGTCTGGGTTCAACAACACTCCCTCCAGCTCCTGTGTGTTTATTCACACGCAGTCCTGGAGAGTAGCCTAGGTCGTGAGGTCTATCCCAGACTAGAATCCTAAGACATGAATGGTGCAGAGCACTGGCCCTGAACGTGTTCTTTAACCCCCTTCACCGACTGCCTCTCTCCATGTATGCTTGAGAGCCAGAGGCAAACATTTCTAGGCTCTCTGTTGAAATGAATGATGGTGAATTTGCAAAGTGCTTGGCTTGGTACCCAGTACACAGTGTTCAGTGATATTAGTTGTGTTTCTCAAAATGAGCACATGATTCTGTTGCAGGTTTTCAAGCCAAGGAAGCATCAACTCGTTTGCTGGGTGGCAAGAGAAGGCAGAGAATGCAATGCAGGAGGGGAAAGTACCTCCTGACTGTTCATCTATTCCAGGGAACACAACTGCACTCCAAACACCCTTCAGTCTACTCAGGCCGCTGCATTATAAAATCTATATACTGTAGGTGCCCTCCAGCTCCAACTGACAGGAACGCAAGCCAGGGCCTTACTCGACAAGTGCTCTGCTTCAGAGGTCTATCCCGATCTTTCTAACTTACATGGAGAAAAAAAACAAGTGAAGCGAACCTATTCTAGCTTCTGTTGGGGCCAGTGACCGGACCAGGCCACAGGCAGCAGTGTGGCGGGCATGTTCTGTGCACCAACTTGGTGCTGACTGTACTAGTGATTGCGATTGATGAAAACTTACCAAGCCAGCAAGACTTCCTTTTTCTGTGCAGCATAGTGCTGGAGATGGAGCCCATGTGCTTGCATCTGCTAGATGAGGACTCTACCACTGAGCTACAGCCTCAGGCCCACAGTGCACTCTGCTTCATGGAGTCTCGGTGTATAATGTGGTGATATTTTAATTGTGCTGAAATGTGATTTTTATTTGTATGTTAATAAATAAAGTTTACCTGAAGATCAGAGGTCATTAGTGAGCCAGGAATAGAAGTCCGGTGGTGGTAGCCCATGCCCTTAATCCGATCACATGGCAGGCAGAGTCTCTGTGGTCAAGGACACAGCCAAGCAGTGGTGACCCTTGAGTCTTTAATTCCAGTACCAAGCATAGAGACCAGGAGGTCTGTATAGACAGGCAGTGATGAGGAAGTCATGTGGCTGGGCTTAGAGCCAATGAGAAGGCAGAACAGGAAAGCAACGCGAGGCACACAGGAAGAAGGTCTCTCTCTGAGGGGAAGGACGGCAACAAGTGGTAAGCTAAAGGGAGTCTTGGCTCTTTGCTAGTGCTCTGATCTCTTGGGCTTTTAACTCTGTATTTGGCTCTGTGTTTCTTATTTAATAAGACCGTTTAAAACTTCAGCTACAGTATAACTCAGGTTGATTAGCCGATTGATTGGCTGACAAGGTCTCATTATGCAGCACAGACTGGCCTCCTTGAGCTCCCAATCCTTCTGCCTCAGCCTGCCCCAACAACTCGGTGCCTGAGTGTGTGAGATTGCACATGGATCATCAGGTCTAATTTTAATTCTGGCCTAGAAGGATCTAACATACAAAGACAGGCAAGAAGGGATTTCACCATGTCCTTTGTGCCACTGCATTGAGAACTGGCTGTGGAGCCTCGAAGCCCTGACATTCCTACCTTTGGGCCATTTCTGTACCTAGAGCAAGGAGCTGAACACAGATATTTGGGAAGAGCTAGGAAGATGGCTCAGTGGGTAAAGGGCATCTTTACCTGCCAACCTGCCAACCACACGGTATAAGGAGGGAACTGAACTCTCACGGGTTGTCCACCGACCAGCACGTGAATGCTGTGGCACGTGTGCATCCACACACATGCATGCAATACCTAAATGGCTTTTTAAAGGTACTTGGGAACTGTGGGGGCTACTGTGGAGATCAAAAGTTTCACCCAAGAGCAGAAGGGTAGTGTTCTGGTGGTGGGGCCACCAGGTCCACAGGCACCTGTCACTGAAGGTGCGCTGGGCTTCTGGTACTCCTACTGCCCCAGTTTTGCTAAAATCTCGACTAAAAATTAAAGGTGGCTAGCTCTGCAGTGTACACAAGGCTAGGAGGAGCCAATGAGGTAAAGGAACTAGATTCTGATGAAGGAACTGGGTTCTGATATTCCTCAGGAACTGGTTACATTGCCAGGGTGAACATGATACCTCCCTGAACAGTCGTAGGCTCCTGATTTCAGACACAGCCAATGAAGATTCCAGAGCAAGTAATGCAAATCCAATGCCATCACCTTACCTTTATATGGGATGTTGGGAGATCCTAGCCTTCTCTGGTTATTTTGTTACAAATCTAAATTCTTTGTAAATTCTTTTGGGTAGCAACTGTATTACAACATAATTACAAACCATATAATTCACCCATTTAAAATGTACAATTCAATAGCTTTTAGTGCATTTGCAAATATGTGTAACCATCTTCACAAATTTAGAGCATTATTTTTATCTCCATAAAAAGAAAACTCAGGCTGAAGGTGTAGCTCAGTGTTTGTTTGCTTAGCGTATGTAAACCCCTGCATTCAATCTCCAACACTGAAAAAAAAAATCACTTTAGGCAGGCCCAGGGCATTCCTGTAATCCCGTCATTTGGTAAACTGACATGGGATAGTGGCACAGTTGAAGCAACCTGGGGCTACCTAAGGTGCTCCAGGCCAGTCTGGACCACGGAAAACCTACATCTGTCAGCATGTACCAGTCCTCCCGCATTTCCCCGTATTTGTCCAACCTGAGCAAACCGCCAATCATCACTCTGTAAATTTGCCTTTTCTGGATGTTGTTGGTCAGATTTCTGTTGCCGTGACAAAACACCGGCCTGTCATTCTAGCACTGTGGAGGTAAGAGATAGGAATGCAGCTGGCATGGTGGCTCACACCTTCAATCCCAGCACTGGGAGGCAGGGGCAGGCAGATCTCTGTGAGTTCGAAGCCAGCCTGGTCTACAAATCAAGTTCCAGGACAGCCAGGGCTACACAGAGAAACCCTGTCTCGAAAAATCCCGCCCCCCAAAACAACAACAACAAAACCCCAAATCAAATGGACCAGTAGAGTCTGCTTCCCTTTGAAACTTCACAAGGGCTGGAGAGATGGCTCAGAGGTTAGGTAGCACTGGCTGCTCTTCCAGAGGTCCTGAGTTCAATTCCCAGCACCCACATGGTGGCTCACGACCACGTGTAATGAGATCTAGTGCCCCTTTCACAAGCCAGGCTTCCTTCCTCTGCATAGCTCTCAGCATTATCCTCTACTTTTCCAAGTTCTCAGAATAGCTCAGCAAGCTTTGAGCACTCAATGGCTTTTCTAGCCCCAAGTTCCAACATTCTTCCACAACCCTCCCCAAAACAACATGGTCAGGTCTGCCACAACAACTCACACTGCTCTTACAGAGGATCTGGGTTTGGTTCCCAGCACCCACATGGTGGCTCATAGCTATCTGTTACTCCAGCTCTAGAGGATCTGATATATTTTACTAGCTTCTATGGGTACTACATGCACGTGGCACACAGATGTACACACAGGGAAAACACTCATACACATAAAAATAAATCTTAAAAAAACACCACCTGGCCGGGCGGTGGTGGCGCACGCCTTTAATCCCAGCACTCGGGAGGCAGAGACAGGCGGATCTCTGTGAGTTCAAGGCCAGCCTGGGCTACCAAGTGAGTTCCAGGAAAGGCGCAAAGCTACACAGAGAAACCCTGTCTCGAAAAACCAAAAAAAACAAAAACAAAAACAAAAACAAAAACAAAAACAAAAAAAAAAACACCACCTGGCCTTTGGGCCATAACATACATTTATGTAAATGACTTCTTTCATTAAGCATAGCAGCACTTTAAGCTTTATCAGTGTTGCAGCCTATATCCAAATTCATTTCTTTTTAGGGCTGAATAATATTCTACAGTGTGGCTAGCCCATAAATGCTTATTTTGCCTCATGATTTTGGCGGTTCTGGCAGTGCCTCTTTTTTTTTTTTTTTTAAAGATTTATTTATTTATTTATTATGTATACAGTGTTCTGCCTGCAGGCCAGAAGAGGGCACCAGATCTCATTACAGATGGTTGTGAGCCACCATATGACTGCTGGGAATTGAACTCAGGACCTCTGGAAGAAGAGCTGGTGCTCTGAATCATTGAGCCATCTCTCCAGCCCCCATTTGTTTTTATCTTTATCATTTGTACTGTGTTAAAGAAAACACAGCAGCAGTTGCCTGTAAAACAGATTTTATTCATGACCTATTGCAATAGGGGAACAATGAAATAGATTCAGCTCTGATTACAAGGAAAAGCAAGGATTTATATCGTGTGTGTGTGTGTGTGTGTGTGTGTGTGCGCGCGCGCGCGCGTGCTTGTGCGAGGGTTCAGTCAGATACTGAGGATGGAAATTTACCTGACAGGATTTCCTACCTAAACAGGGCAGCTTCAGGGGTGGTGGAGGCTGGACGATGGTGATGCACGTCTTCAGTCAAAAAGCAAAACAAAGCAGAAACACCCCCCCCCAAAATGAAATGAATGAATGAATGAATGAATGAATGAATAGATAGATAGATAAATAAAAGAGGCTGCAGATATTCAAGAGTCAAGATCTAGTTGGGAAGAGGGCCCAGGGAAGACTGACCAAATTTTGGTCAGAGCCTGTCTGTCAGTTTACTTCCTAGTCTATATGAACACTCATACCATGAATATTTGTGCACATGCTTTTTTGAGGATCTTTGTTCTCAGTTCTTTGTGGACTATTCCTGGGAGTGGAACTGCAGGGTTCTTGAGTTTATGATTAATCTTTTTGTTTGAGGCAGGGTCTCACTATGTAATGCTAGCTGGCCTGGAATGTATATGCATATGACCACCACGCCCACTGTGACTAATCTTTTAAGGAACATCTGCCTTAAGGAACATAGGCACTTCAAAAGTCTTATTTTTTCCTTTTTTTGGGGGGAGGGGTTTCCGAGAGATTCTCTGTGTAGCTCTGGATGTCCTGAAACTCACTTTGTAGACCATGTTAGCCTCGAACCCACAAAGATCTGTCCGCCTCTGCCTTCCGGGTGCTGGGAAGCATGCATCACAACTGCCCAGCATCTCTGTTTTTTTAAGACAGGGTTTTGCTATGTGGCACAGACAGTTCTCAAACTCATGGCAATTCTGCGTCAGCCTCCTGAGTTCTGGGATTATATGTACCACCACACCTAGTTTTCTCAAAGTACATTGTCATTTTCAATTTCCCAGCTGGACTGTGTGCACGTTGAGAACAGAGACTGGCCTCACTCCATTTTGTGTATTTCCAGGGCTATAATACCTTGCTTGGTTGAATGAGTAAACGAATAAATGTTCTAGATCAGTGCTATCCACTACACTGGCCACAAACCACATGTGGTAGCTCTTGAAATGTAGCTGGTCTAAATTTAGAAGTGCTGTAAGAATAAAATAGGGTATAGATTTCAAAGACACTGTGAAGAAAAGTACAGTGTTTCATTGATATTTTTTATATTGACTAAATGTTGAAATAATAATTTAACCCAGTATACTTGAAACAGTATATGGTATTATCAAAATTAATTTTTATCAAACCCTGTCTCAAAACAAACAAAAGTCTCTTTTTATGCTCTTAATTCTTTCAATTAAAAAAATTGTGTGTGGTGCTAGGAATGAACCCTGGGGCCTATGCATAATAGGCAAGTGTTCTATCACTGAGCTCCATCCCTAGCCCTAGGTTTCTGGGGATAGGATATGGCTATGTAGCCTAGGCTTGCCTAGAATTAAGATATTCCTGCCTCTGCCTCTCTAGTGCTGGGTGTCGTATATTGGGTATGGGTGTAGGTTTACACGGGTCCATGGAATCAAGAGACTGAGGATGATTTTTTTTAGCCATTCTCAGCTGTAGGAGGGGACTCTTTTCTAAGAACTGGTCCACTCTAGTTTAGCAAATGGCTCTTTTATTGTTATACAATTCACACCTTTAGCAAGTCAGTTGTAATCAAAGCTTCTTATCTAAGTTCCCCAAAAGGGACAGTGCCAAATGCAAATTCTCAGTAAAGAATACCAGTGTTCTGAGTTGTTCTTAAACAAGTTTGCAGAGGCTTTGATCCCCTAGGAAAACTCTCAGATAAGACTTCAAACAGAAGGTACTGGGGAGACAGGAGGTAGCAGTCACAAAAGGCAGATTAAAACTAGGTGCTGACACTCTGGAGCCAAGCCAGGTGTAGCTGTGTGGGAATTCTCCCATCAGCTGAGACTACAAGCGTGCACCATTACACTCAGCTTTTTTAGTTTGAGACAGGGTTTCTCTGTGTAGCTCTGGCTGTCTTGGAATTCACTCTGTAGACCAGGCTAGCCTTGAATGCAGAGATCCACCGGTCTCTGCCTTCCAAGTGCTTGAATTAGAGGCATGTGCCACCAACGCCTGGGTGGTGTGCCCAGCTTATTAACGCATGGCAAATTGAAAAAAGAGATTTGTATTATTTTTTTAAAGTTTTAAATTTTTTGCTTTTGACTGGGCGGTGGTGGCACACGCCTTTAATCCCAGCACTCAGGAGGCAGAGCCAGGCAGATCTCTGTGAGTTTGAGGCCAGCCTGGTCTACAGAGCAAGATCCGGGACAGGCACTAAAACTACACAGAAAAACCCTGTCTTGAAAAACAAAACAAAACAAACAAACAGAATTATTTGCTTTTGTGTGAAGGCAGAAGTGCCATGGTCCTCCTGTGGAGGTCAGAGAAAAACTGGGTAGTCATTTCTCTCTCCACCATGTGGGTCCTGAGGTTTGAACTCAGATTGACAAGATTCAGAGAAAGTACTTTTACCCAGTAATCCATCCCATTAAGCTGCTATTTTGATTATTTTATTTATTTAATTTTGTTTGTTTTTGTTTTTCAAGACAGGGTTTCTCTGTTTAGTCCTGGCTGTCCTGGAATGCACTCTGTAGCCCAGGCTGGCCTCAAACTCAGAGATCTGCCTGGCTCTGCCTCCCAAGTGCTGGGATTAAACATGGGCGCCAGCAACCGCCAGGC
>CABHPH010146722.1:63220-80040 GCA_902168325.1 Peromyscus nudipes | reverse complement strand
TTCTTAGGTTTGGTCTTTTCATGGTGTCCCAGATTTTTTGGACGTTTTGTGTTACGACTTTTTTATCTTTAGTGTTTTCTTTGACTGACGAATCTATTTTCTCTATTGTGTCTTCAGTGTCAGAGATTCTCTGTTCCATCTCTTGTATTCGGTTGGTTATGCTTGTTTCTGTAGTTCCTGTTCGTTTAGTCAGGATTTCTATTCCCAGCATTCCCTCAGCTTGTGTTTTTTTTGTTGTCTCAATTTCTTTTTTCAGATCTTGGAATGTTTCTTTCATCTGTTTAATTATTTTTTCTTGACTTTCTTTGCTTTCTTCCAATTTTTTGTTTGTTTTTTCTTCCATTTCTTTAAGGGAATTTTTTATTTCCTCTTTAAGGAAGTTTTTCATTTCCTCTTTAATGGAGTTTTTCATTTCCTCTTTAAGAGAATTTTTTATTTCCTATTTAATAGAGTTTTTCATTTCCTCTTTAAGGGAATTTTTTATTCCCTCTTTCATTTCCTCTTTAAGGGAATTTTTTATTCCTTCTTTAATGGAGTTTTTCATTTCCTCTTTAACGGAATTTTTTATTTCCTCTTTAATGAAAATTTTCGTTTCCTCTTTGAAGAAATTTTTTATTTCCTCTTTAAGGGTATTTTTTATTTCTTCTTTAAGGGCCTCTATCATCTTCTTAAAGTCATTTTTAGGATTGATTTCTTCTGTTTCTTCTGCCTTGGTATGTTCAGGACTTGCAATTGTAGGGTCGGTAGGTTCTGGTGTTGTCATATAGGTCTTTATGTTGTTGCCTGTATTTTTCCGTTGATGTCTACTCATCTCTTTCTCTGCTCAGTGCAGATGGTGTAAGACCCTAACCCTTCAGGCTTACACCTCCAAGCCTCAGAAATGAGAAACTTCAAGCACCAGGAAATGAGAAACTAAAAACCTGGTTCCCTGGGCAAGCTGACCACCCCTGTTCTCAGTCGGTGAGGTGTATACTTACGATTCTGGTGATCTGGTTCGGTGGTTGGGTGATCTTGATAAGTTCTTTTGAGAGCTTCTTGAAATACAGGATCCAAAGACAACTCTTACTCCGTGGCTTGCTATATAGCTGGGTGGCTGGGCCCTGATGTCCTCCTCCTTCTCTGGCTCCTCGATCCTTCAGTTCCAGCGAGCACTGCGGCGTCCTCCCTCGTTGCCTCTGTAGCCACAGCTGGACTGATCCCTGCAGCAGGTCCCACAGAGCGCACCTGCCCCACACTGCGCTCTCCACTAGTTCCCAATTGAGAAGCAATCAGCAAGGTGATTAACATCCACTGTGCGGGTTCGGGCGTCCCTGACCTGAACCTTGTAGCTCCTCTTCTTGTGTTCACCCAGCTCTGTCGAGCCCCAAAGGGTCACCCGGGGAGTCCTGGCCGCTGCTCCTTCCCTGTGCTCGTTATGACCACGCCGCTCGTACCACGCCTCTCACCCGAGCTCCCGGCGATCCGCTCACCCGCAGGCCTGGGAAGACCGCGTGGGAAGGATTGATCCAAACCGCGGATTCCCGGGGAAGGCAGAGAAACTTTGATGCTCTAGCCAGCTTTTCTTAACTTAAATTAATCCATCTTATCTTTTGTCTCTGAATTTTTATCTTTCCCTTTTTCTGTATACCTTTTTTGACGTCTTTCTTTGTGGGCCTGTTCCTCTTATTTCCACATCAGTTCATCATCCAATTTTGCTCTCACTCACGGCCCACCGGCGGCAGCCGCCATCTTCCCGAGGTACTCAATATTTCTTAAGCTCCATACTTACTGGTATTCCAAGTCAGATCACTGATTAGGGAACAGGAAAGAGACTTGTGTACTGGAGAACATTTGATAGAATCTCTGGCTTCCACTCACACAGCTGTGACAGAAAATTTCTCCGACCTCACCAAGTATTTCTGATTGATAAAAATCATTCTAGGCTGTGAGGCTCTGTGCCACCTACACTGTAACTCCAGGACAAGTAACCTAGGGTCTATTTGAACTGGTCATGGTCATACAGGCCTTTAATTATAGCGGTTGGGAGGCTGATGTATATACTGTATATTATTATTTATATTCCAGGCTAGTCTGGCTATATAGTAAATCTCACCTCAGCCAACCAAATCAAACCAAGAAAGCACTGTTATTAGATTATCTGCTGCTGAAGGCACTCAAACTGGCTGTGACATTATTCACGTCAGGTATTAGGTCCAAAGAAAATTCCAATTTCCTAACCTCCAAAAGGTAGCCAAAATATCCAGAACTGAGCTCAGTCTGTACTACGGAGGATTTCTGGGGGTTAGATAAAAGCCAGTATTCCTCAGGAACTTGTGGTGCCAGTTCCCCTCTACCTAAGAGTCATTTCCCTTACCTCTGGCAGAAGGGACATATGGCTACCTGTGGCGTCTATCAGCATATCAAAGTGCACGCTGGCCTCCAGGCTCCTTCAGTATCTGTTACACATTTCAAAGTCCATGCTACAATCCCAGGCCTTCTCACATCTTCCCTCCCCTAACCCTTTCCAGCTCACAGGCTTCCTTCCCTTCTCTAGCTACTAATTCTCCTTATAACCCTGCTGTTCTCGCTGTGTTCTCTCTGCTCCTGCTCCTCTCATTGTGTCTTCTCTACTCTCTGTCCCCTGCTATCCTCCCCTCTTGCAGATAACTATGGCCATGTCTAGTCTGCTGGCCATGCTCAGTCTACTTCTTTCTCTTTCTGTTCTGGACTCTTCCAGATATCTCTGGGTGTTCTTTCTCTCATATCTACAATAAAAACCTTCCCCTTAACTATGGAGCAGCTATGTCATTTATACAGAAGGAAATTAATAAAAGGCATAGAACGATGTACATACTTCTTAGCAAACCTTGGTTTTCTATTTCTACCTTTGATTGGAGCTGGCTTGAAGCAGGATCTTACAGTGTGTACTTTGTTTTTAATCATGGTTTCAAAAAACACAGGTGAGTCAAATGGACCAGATTTTGACATTTCCTGCCAGCATGTACTTGTGTGACTTTTTGTAAATTAATCATTTGAATCTAGGTTTCCTCATCTGTAAAAAAAAGAAGTATATAATAGTTTGGTATGGTGATGTGTAGTGATATATTGTGTACCCTAATAAACTTGCCTGGGGATTGGAGGACAGAGCTAGCCCTAGATTAGACATAGAAGCCACACTCTTCATCCTATCAAGGCCACACTGGAAACAGCCAGCAGTGGTGGCACACATGCCTTATATACCTTTCGTTGCCTTGCTGTCCACTTCCTGGGATTAAAGATGTGTGCACTTCCCAGTACTGGGATTAAAGGTGTGTGCTACCGCTGTCTGGCCTCTATGTCTACTCTAGTGGCTAGCTTTGTCCTCTGATCCCCAGGCAAGTTTATTAGAGTACACAATATATCACTACAGTGATGCATGTCTATAATCCCAGTGTTATAGAAATAATATGCCTTCTCAGTAAGAAATCACTCCACATACTTAGAAATGAAGGAAAGCTCTTTGCTAAAGCACCTGGCTAGCAGCCCAAAAAAGAGACCCCCATTACAAGATTTTATTAATTCATATACATCTTAGGCTTATATATTCCACAAACATTGTCATCCTTAAAATTCTTTTGAGTGCCAGCCCCAGTTCACACTTCAAATAATTTAAACAGAGACAGGAGACTGTAAGTCTAGCCACTTAGGCAGATAGAAGATTTACACAGCAAAGACATTACATATTGCCAGAATTACTTTAATTACATCAGTGTTGTTCTTTTCTGAATAGTTGTTACCCAGGGTCATCTTGCCAGCCGCCAGCCCCCCCCCTGCACAATTATGTTTTTCATGATAAGGAACTTAATAGCAGACCAAAAACTCATGATCGTTGTGAACATATGTTGCCCCCATGAGCTTCCCATTATAACTATGTCTTCTGTTGTGGGAAGGGAATGAGGCATAATGGCTGGTCAGACCTGGTGAATAAACATTTACATCCTAGCATCCTAAATTTCAGACCTGTTAGCATACTACTTTATCTTCAGGGTATTTTGGAGACAATGCTCCCTTAACTAAATTCTACTTGTGTGACTTAATGTCTCTTGTGTCAATCTATTAACAAATACTTTATAACATCAATCCTATTACTGATATATATTCCTCTATCTCATTCAGAAGGTAGAAGCAGAAGGATCATGAATTTGATGCCAGCCTGGAAAAAAAGAAGCAAGAAAATAAACAACAACAACAAACCTTCTTGAAACTAAATTAAGAAAACCAACAACCTGGTTTTTTTTTGGTTTTTCGAGACAGGGTTTCTCTGTGTAGCTTTGCGCCTTTCCTGGAGCTCACTTGGTAGCACACAACCTGGTTTTTAAAATGAGCAAAGGACGTGAACAAATAACTCGATGAAGAAGATATACAGATGGTAAATATGCACATGAAAAGAAGCTCCAGGCCAGTCATTAGAGTAGCAAATTTAAATAACAAGGAGAAATCATTCCCCAGGTACCAGCACTGCGAAATTTTAAAGCAGTGATAACTCCAAATGCTGGCAAGACCTGGAGTCACATTCTCTGCTGGTGGGAATGTAAATGGCACACCTACTTTAGAAGACAAGTTTGACAGTCTCCAGGAAGACTGAACACACTCTTACCAAATCATCTGTGACAGGTTAAGAGTGTGCAGAGGTTCCTCCATCTTGTGTTCTTGCTGAGGCCATGTCAGGTTTAGTTAGAATTTGATCTCTTTGATAGAGGATCCCATGGGAAATTACCCGACTCTATTCTAGGCACAAGAGGTCAAGATGCCCCAATTAACTCAGCTTCTGATAAACTGCCTGCTTGTGCAAACGTCCCCCTGCTACTGAGTGAGAAAACAAAATGTGGTTTGTGCCTTTAAAACCCCTTGATCTAAATGCTCAGGGTCTAATGATACACCCCACCCCCAATAACTGAGTATAGTCCCAGCTGGCTGGAATAAAGACTTTCAATTGGCTATAAACTGTGTCTGAGTGGTCATCTCTGGTGGGCTCCTTGTAAAAGATCCCGCACTCCTGCTTTTTTGTATCTATTCAAATGAATGGAAAACTTATTTCCACACAAAAACCTATACATGGATATGTTCAACACTTTATTCACAATTGCCAGAACTTGGGCCAGTCAAGATGTCCTTCAATATGGGGTGGATCACAATGGGATCTACTAACAAGAAAGTGGTAGTGAATGTTCTAAAAACAAAAACAAAAACAAAACAAGACTCTGCCACGCCAGCCTGAAATCTTTGAGTTCAAGGCTAGCCTGATCTACAGTTGAGTTCCATATTAGCCTGAGTGACATAGTGAGCCTGGGGGTGGGGGGTGGGGGAAGAATATATATATAATCACTAACATATTGTGAAAAGACAGTAACTGTGTGTGTTATTAGTGAAAGAAGTCCAAAGGCTAAGGACCACATGATTCCAACTAAAAACAGAATATTCCTAATCTGAAATGCAAAAACTAGAGTGGTTGAATTACATATGTATGCAACTATGCTTAGCTTCAAAATCTGAAAATTTTCTTTCTTTTCTTTATAGTTCCTGAAACCTGTAACTTGTAGAGCACAGATGCTGGAGAGTCAGCTAAGTGGTTAAAAGTGAGGGCTGTTCTTGCAGGACAGGATTTCAATTTCCAGCACCCACAGCAGGCAGCTCATAATCCCGTATAACTCGAGCTCAGGGAATTCAATGTCCCCACTTTGGCTTCCACACAGACACACACAAATAAATCCCCCCAGCCCCAAGGTTTCTCTGTGTAGTTTTGGTCCCTGTCCTGGATCTCGCTCTGTAGAGCAGGCTGGCCTCAAATTCACAAGAGATCAGCCTGGCTGTGCCTCCCAAGTGCTGGGATTAAAGGCATGCCCAGCACCACCCAGCTGAAATAAATCTTTTTAAAAAACAATGATGCACAGTGTCAGATATTGGAACATTCTGAATTTTGAATATTTAGATTTAATGATGCTCAATCAGCAGGGTCTAGAGTTACAATCATCATAGTCACAACAGTCACTGGATAGGCCTATAAGTCTGAGAGCTTGCATGCATCTCTGCCTGTTTGTCTCAGACTCAAGTCTACTGTTGCTTAGAAAGGAGAATTTGGAACCTTTTGCCAAAACAGCTTCTTAGTCTGTCTCCAAGATCTGTTCTAGGAACAGGAAAATGAAGAGTATGATTCAACAGTTCGGTAAGACTACCGAACAATGGGAATCATTAGCAAATCTATCAGAAAAGCTAATTTGGGGAGGGTAAAAAAGGGCAAGCTGCAAAGAAGGAAACGTTTAAATTACATTCGAGTCCTACAAAATCTGTTTCATTGGAGATTGCATAATTTAGAATGGCCATGTGCTGCTGCTGCTGGGAAAACGGAATAAGAATGGGGCTGGGGGTGCAGCTAAGCAGCATAACTTAGTAGCAGAACCAAGCACAAGGCCCTAGATTCCATCCCCAGCAGTAGGGAGGAAAGAAAAGTGTGGATGGGGATGCAAGCACAGCACAAAATTACTCTCTCTGCCTGGCTGTCTGTCATACAGGAATTTAGATTCAACCTGCTAAAAGGTTAGCAAAGCTGAGCCTAGAAAGCCCAGGACAAGTCCAAGTGAACAAATAACAAATTTTCAGAATTCTTCTTAGAAAGCCATATATTGTAGAATCTTATTTACATGAAATACCTGGAACAGACAAAGCTACTAAAATGAAATGCACATTAATGGTTGCCTGGGGCTAAAAGGAAGCAAAGAAGAAGAAAAAATGGCAAGAGAAAAGTGGCTGTTAGTGTCTATGGGTTGTTTTGGTGATAAAAATATGTGGAACCATATAGATAGTAGAAGTGGTTGTTTTACTCTATTAAGAACCACTGACTTACATACTGAAAATAGGTAGGGTACACAGTTGGTGAATCATGTCTCAGTGAGGCTATTTAAAAACTAGCTGAAGCCGGGCGGTGGTGGCGCACGCCTTTAATCCCAGCACTCAGGAGGCAGAGGCAGGCGGATCTCTGTGAGTTCGAGGCTAGCCTAGTCTACAGAGTGAGATCCAGGAAAGGCGCAAAGCTACACAGAGAAACCTTGTCTTGAGAAACCAAAAAAAAAAAAAATAATAATAATAATAAAATAAAAATAAAATAAAATAAAAACTAGCTGAAGCTGGGCATAGTGCTGCACGACTTTAATCCCAGCCCTTGGGAAGCAGAGGCAGGTGGACTGCTGAATTTGAGGCTAGCTTGGTCTACATAGCAAGTCCCAGGTCAGTCAGAGCTATATAGGCCAAATTAAAAAAACAAAAAAGCAGAAAAACAAAAACAAAACAAAAAAACCCAAAACTAGCTGAGGCAGGAAAACCATGAGTTCAAGGCCATCCAGTGCTAATTGTAAAGAGCCCGGCTAGACTGTACATTACGAGACAAAACAAAAAAAAAATCTTCAACATAAATTTCAGCCAATTTTTTAAAGACACCTTTATTTTCAGTACCTGTTTGTATTTCTTAATAACACAGAAAATTGGTAATATCTTTTCCCTTTCATTTGTATACTCCCTTGATGTATTTTTCTTAGTTCTAAATTTAAAAAAGTATATATCCTTAAATTTATTTTGTTTTTAATTTTGTGGGGTGTGTGCACACGCCAGATGTGGAGGCCAAAGGCAGGAGACCCCCTGGAGCTGGAATTACAGGCAGTTTGAGTGGTTCAACATGGGAGTTGTAAACTCAACTTGAGTCCTCTACAAGACCTTAATCACTGAGCCATCTCTCTAGCTCCTAAGATTATTTTCTATTTGGATTATTTTATTTTTGGGGGGAGAGTTCTGTTATGTAGCCTTGGCTTGTTTGTTTTTTTGCTGTTGTTGTTTTGTTTTTTGAGATGGGATTTCTCTGAGGTGCCTTGGCTGTTCTGAACTCACTCCGTAGACCAAACTAGAGTTGAACTCACAGAGATCCACCTGCCTCTGCTTCCCTAGTGCTGAGATTAAAGGTATGCACCACCAATACCAGGCGCGTTTTGAACTCACAAGCCCGTTCAACCTCAGGTCGGGGGTGGGGGGTAGGGGGTGGGGGTGTTTCGGTTTATAGGCATGTCACCAACAGACCTATGTAGTTAATTTCTTACTTTTTTTTGTTTTGTTTTGTTTTTTTGAAACAGCCCAGGCTGGCCTCAAACTTGCTCTGTAGCTCTAAGGCTGGTCTTTAAGTCCTGATACTCTTCTGTTTCTCTTTATATTTCTTTTATTATATATAGCTTACCCGGTGTTAAGTACATTTTTAAATATTTTGCTATTTTGTATGGATTGTCTGTGCTTTGTAGTAAGTGAACTGCTATCTGTTTATGAAATAAAAACAGTCCATAAAAAACAGCCTTCCTCTCTAATAAACCCTGAATGGCATCAAAGGAAGAACACGAAAAGTCCCCTGAAGGCTGTATGCTGAAGGCCGAATTCCCAGTTGGAGGACCCAATCATCAAAGGCTGATTGGATCGTGAGCACTTGACTTAATTAGTGGATTAATCCATTGATGGCTTCATATTTTGATGGTATATTGGGAGGTGGTAGAACTGGGAAGGGTGCCCTCCCTGGGAGCCTGCCTTAGACAGGCATAGTTTGTTTCTGCCTCTTTTTTCTTTCTCTACCTGCTGACAGCCATGTTGTAGGTAGCCTCTTCTGTCACACACCTACCCTCATGGTATTCTGCCTTGCAATCATACAAAGCAGCAGAGCAAACCAACCCTGGGCTTGAACCTCTGAAACTATGAAACAAAATAAACCTTTCCTCTTTTTAAGTTGTTAGCTCAGATGTCACAGTTATAAAAATCTGACTAACAGTCTTCTTTACTAAAGCTTCATTTCAATACAGTCTTTCAATCTGTCCTAAGAAAGGGACACCACTAGGCACTCAGACACACTCTGTCACCATTTAAGATCAATATTTGAATAATAATTTTAGATGTATGATAAGAAAATGTTCTGGAGATCTGTTTCACAACACTGTGAATATACTTTAACATAGAAACTGTTTTACATTATGTACTTTAAATTTTTTAAAATATATTTTTCATATCATAAATCTGAAAGAATGCCTAAAACTTCCTTCCTGGTAAATGTCACAAGTTTCCTTCCCATTCATAGTTCTGACAATGAAGAAAATGGTCAAACATGTATATACGCATTTGTTTAAAATTATAGCTTTATGAAGATATGATTGATATAACCATATTAAATAATGTAAGTCAAGGGCTCTTAACATATTCACTGCATCAAATCAATTTGTCTGATCTCAAGACAATTCATCCTCTCCCCAAAGGTGCACTCATTAGTAGGCAGACATCTTCATTCTGTCCCACTCCACTCCGAGCCCTCAGAAAGCACTCATCTGTGTTCTCCTTGCTACACCTATATTTCTCTAAGGCAATTTCATCGAGTAGAAATTACACAGGAGGTGGTCTTTTGTGTCTGGCTTCTTTTATATACATAATGCTTTCAGGGTTTAATCATGCTATAGTATGTATTAGAACTTCATTTCTTTCTTTCCTTCCCCACCACCCCCCTCCCCCCCAGATACAATTTCTCTGTGTAGCCTTAGCTGTTCTAGGTTATCCTGGAACTCACTCTATAGACCAGGCTGGCCTTGAACTCACAGAGATCTGCCTGCCTCTTCCTCCAGAGTGCTGGAATTAAAGGTGTGTGCCACCTCTGCCCGACAGAACTTCATTTCTTTTTATGGCTAAATAATATGCCATTGTATGCTTAAAACTGAAGCACAGGTTCATATGAGAATTAGATAATGCTTTTTTATTTTAGAGAAAACACATGGCATGGAAACCCAGCAGACATAAAAGTTCTTGAGGGAAACAGAATAATTTCCTTTGGAAGAATAAAGTCAACTTTCAAAGACCAATTCTGAGAGTATTGCCTACAGTTAGAACTGAGTCTGGTTTTTCCCCCCTTGAGGTCAACATAAAAATAAGAGGAATGTTAGAGGACATCATTTTCAGTAAACCTCAAAAGGGCAGCATGTGGGTTTCTACATTCTAGCACAGACAATGTTCTAAGTTAGGTTTGGGGTCTGCATACTGGATTCAGGCTGTCTAATAACTAACTACTCAACTGGTTGCATACCCAATGTCAAGATTGATCATTACACAATATACACTTAAAGGGTAAATATTTCGTAAATACAGACTTTAATAACATACATGTACTTCCCTGCAGGAATTATGCCCCTAAGTTGATGAACATTTATTATGAATACTTTAAACCAAAGCTCCTGCTCTAAAGAACAAGGGTCACACTAGTCCACACCCAAATTGTGAACTTCAGGAACAGAATGAAGAAAGGTATTATTGAAGCCAAAGGTATCAAATGTGACCAATAAAACAAACAATACTATAAAGGCTCAATGTGGAAACAAGTAAGGGCTGGAATACAATTAGTTACAAGAAAAGGAAAAGAGTGAGCTACTGAATATTTGTATATACCACAGCTTCATTCTCAAGACAATTCAAACGGGGATTGTATAGCTACAATAGAGTATAGCTTAAAAGAGGATCAACAGGAGAAAGAAAAATGAATCTGTCATTCACAGCAGCAGGTATTGCTTTCTCAGGGCCAGCATGTGATGGTTACTCTCACTCTCAAGAGTTCAACCTCCAAGCACACCTTGAAGGAATTATCTAGATTAGTTTAGTCTCTGAGCGTGCCTATGAGAAGATTATCTAGATTAGGTTAAATGAGGTGGGAAGATGAACCTTAGCTGTGGGTGGCATCATCCTATGGTTTAGGGTCCTGGACTGAACGAAAAGGAGGAATCTAGCTGAGCACCAGCACTCATCATCCCAGTTCCTGACTGTGGATTCAACATGACCAACTGCCTCCAGCTCCTGCTGCCTGGACTTTCTAGTCATCAACTACCTTCTTGAACCATAAGCTGAAATGCCTTGCTTTTGTCAGAGTATTTCATCCCAGCAATGAGAAATACAACCAGTTCAGAGTGTAAGCAGTACCAAGAATCTGGTGTTGGCTTTAAAAAAAAAATCATAGTAAAACATTTATGTTAAAGTGTACTCACAGTGTTGTAAAACAATCCCCAGAACATTTTCATATTGTACATAGGAAGTTCTGCACCTACTGTTCCCTTTATGATCTCCCACCAACCTTTACAACTATTACTTGACTTTCTGTTTCTGTTTGGCTAACTCACCAATGTAGAATCATAGGATACTGGTATTGGCTTTTTAGAATACACCTTAAAATAAGAGATACATAAGTAGAGAACATGTACACAAAACTATTTGCAGACACGACATGAAATTGCCTGCTAAAAACAGCATGGTAGTTAGGTCTGACTCTATAGAGGATTAACATGACCATTCTTCCCAGCAAACAGGTCAAACAAAGAAGGGCTCACGCTATCATAACTGTCATCTACTGAAAGCCTGAGGGTAATGAGGCTGCCAGTTGACTACTGTGATTCCTAACTATGTGAACTGTGATTCAATCACATTGCTCTGAAAGCACCAATGTCACCTGGAGTTCAGCTTTGTGCTTCCACCCTAAATACAGAGAATGAGCACTCCTTATTGGGTCTGGACTCCTTCTCAACTCTTTGAAACCCAGGCCTAATCTTGGCCATTGGCAGGGCAACTGGCAGATCTCTGAGGTCTGAGGTCAAACTTAGGCCCATTTTCATCACTACTTAGTAACCCTCTTTGTTATATATGTCCTAATGAAGCAATTACTTGCACTTACACTAATGATATAATTGGGGCAAGTAATTATGAAAGTAGAATATCCACTTTAAAAGAAATGAGGATCATTACCTTTCTTCCACCCATAAACATTATTTAAGACAAAAACAAAGCTCACAAGAACACATGCGCCAAAAACCCAGAGCATTTAAGGAAAACAGGGGAAGGGGAGCCTCATAAAAATTGCCAAACAAGCCGGGCGGTGGTGGCGCACGCCTTTAATCCCAGCACTCGGGAGGCAGAGCCAGGAGGATCTCTGTGAGTTCAAGGCCAGTCTGGGCTACCAAGTGAGTTCTAGGAAAGGCACAAAGCTACACAGGGAAACTCTGTCTCAAAAAACCAAAAAAAAAAAAAAAAAAAAATCGCCGAACAAAAACACTTAGCAATCACTCCACCAGGCAGGAATTTCCTCAAAGCCTCTACTCTGATAGAAGATAACACAGGGGATAAAATTATAAAGAATCACACTACTACCCTCCTCTCTTTTTACTTATACAACATTTACAGCCTGGCATCTCCTATATTTAGGTCCCAGAGACAAAGGATACTGGCGTGGGTGGGGGGACTGGTATAGACAAAAATCAAGAAAGCTATCATCCTCTCATCATACCTCAGTAGCACAAAGATGGACAGAAAGGGGAGGCTTAAGAAAGGGGACTGAGGGAGAAAGATGAAAGAAAGATAAAGAATGTCTCGCTGACTCACTCAATAGCTCTCAGCAATCATTTATCTTGAACTCTGGAGACTCCTGCAGCTTTTATTATTTGGGGCAAGCACAAATGAGTGCAATTGGACCAGAGGGTCTTGGGTTTGCTAGCAGCAGGAGGCAAGCAACCTTTATTGCTGCAAAGAGGATGCAGATTTCAAAAGCCTAAAATTTGCAATGAAGGGAAATGGAAATGTGCTGAACGTGGGTTTGACTGGCAGCTTTCCTCATCTGTCGATCACAGAGTAATAAACACTGGGAGATGGCAGAAATGAAGATAAATGCTTTCAGCAGCACCAGTCCCCACCCTCCCCTCCTCTTCCGCCCCCACTCAGCACATGACAAGAGAGTTAAAGCAAAAAAAAAAAATAATAAAATAAATAATAAATCAGCTTCTTAACCAACTCTTTTGTTAAAACTTTCCTTACAGACCACCTACACGTGAATTACTGCTCTATGAGCCTACATTCTCATTAGGGGGCCCAGTTTCTAGGGTGAAAAGCTCCTGTCAAATGAGCACCTGTACATGTCAGGATACTGCATACACAGCCAAGTCAGCATACAAAAAAGAGGCCAGACAGGACAGACCCAGAATGCCTAAGCTTGCCCAAGTTTCTAATTCAAAGCCTGGTTACCAGAGTCACTGTATACTGCCACATTACCCAGGGACAGAAAGGCTCAGCAACAGGACCAACAAAGAGCCCCTTGGAGCTTGGAGGCCAAAGAGGCTGTCAGGTCAGAGATGGGCTCCAGACACAACACTTAATCTTGCTTCCTCGATTCACATGGAGATGAAGGAAAACTAATAGGCCATGATCTTACAAGTGTTCCACAGCTTGGTCCAAAAGGAGTATCATTCTGGGTCATGTGGCACTGAGACAAATGTGACCCTAATGGTATGGTGGTTTTAAAGAACATAGGCTCATATATTTGAATTCTTAGTTACTAAAGAGTGGAACTCTTTGAAAGGATTAGAAGGATTAGGAGGTATGGCCTTGTTGGAAGAGGTATGACCTTGTTTGAGGAAGAGTGTCACTAGCTTTGAAGTTTCTAAAAGCCCATGTCAGGTCTGCAACCCCCAACCCCTGTGCGCCCACACACTGCCTGCAGATCAGGATGTAGCTCTCATACTGCTCCAGTGCCATTCCTTTAACCATGATGATAACGGACTAAACCTTTGAACTGTAAGCCAGCCCTCAATTACATGCTTTCTTTTGTTAGAGCTGCCTTTGGTAATGGTGTCTCTGCACAGCAATACAACAGTAGTGACAAATGGCCTTTTTTAAAATTTATTTAATTTTATTTTATGTGCATTGGTCTGAAGGTGTCAGATCCCCTGGAACTGGAGTTACAGACAGTTGTGAGCTGCCATGTGGGTGCTGGGAATTGAACCTGGGTCCTTTGGAAGAACAGCCAGTGCTCTTAACTCCTAGGCCATCTCTCCAGTCCCAACTTTTCTTTTTTTAAAGTAAAATCAAAAGGCTGGCAATTCCTAATGCAAGAGAGGTAGTATGTGATAATAAGATGCCTGGGGCCAGGCATGCAGGCTTGAGATCCTAGCCCTATGGAAGTGGAGGTAAGATGGACCAGGAAGGAGTTTAAGGCAATCTTAGGTACATAGTAAATTCAAGAGCAAAGTGGGCTCTGAGACCCCTACTTAAAAAAACAAACACATACAAACAAAAAACTCAAAAAACAAAGATGCCTTCAGATTCTCCCCAAACAACAGACCGATTCTGCTGAGTAGGCTTCACAGAAGTACTAGTGACTGGAAGCTTTACAGACATCCAAGAAGACACTCTGCCTACTGCATCAGCCAGGATTTTCCTTCAGATCCCAGAGTGGAAAAAAGGATGCCAGACTGCTGTTCTAAAGTGAAGAGATCCATCAGAAAATCTGGAGCAAAAGTGGGAGAGAACACTGTGAGTGAGTGGTCAGTTTCACCACAGGCTGCTCACACTTGAGACTCTCCAGAACCACACATATGCTGTGGATCTTGGGAGCACAGTACTTGATTTAAAATAGTTTCTAAAAAAAAAAAAAAAGAAAAAAAGAAAAAAAAAAATTGAACCCACTGTTCAATTATCAATTACCAGGCACACAGTGGAAAAGTTTAGCAAGCCATTTCTGTGATACAGCCAAAGGATGCCCCCTGAAAGTCAACAGGCTTCATCTGCCTCCCCAGTCTTAAAACCCAAATAATGCTGGGTATAGACCTGTAAACCTAACATTTAGATGGTGGGGTAGGATTACTGTGAGTCTGAGGCCAGTCTTGGATATATACTGAGTACCAGGCCAACAAGGGCTACACAGCAAAAACCTATCTCAATAAAACAAAGGGTCTGGAGAGATGGTTTGGTGGGTAAAGTGCTTGCTGCCAAATGTGACAGACCTAAAGTTCAGCAATCCAGCATGCCTGCAAAATGCTCCGCATGTCAGCACATACCTATATGCACAGGGCAGACAGGCAGATAGATCCTGGGTGCTCAAAGGCCTGCCAGTCTAGATGAAATGGGGAACTCCATGCTCAATGAAAGGCCCTGGCTTAATAGTAGTAATAATTAATAATAATAGACAGTTCTTGAGGGATAAAACTAACTTCTAATTTTACACACACACACACACACACACACACACCCCAAAAAGTCAAGACTCAAAACCAAAACCAAAGCAAACCAAAATAAAAGAATAAAAACAAAACAAAAAACCCTCTTCCCAGAAGTGTTCTGAATCCTACTGGTTCCTTTCACAACATGAAACACTTGTCATCTGTCTGGGTTCCTGGCTATCACCAATCATATAGTTTGAATTCAAGTGTTGCTTTGTGTACACTTAGTCATCAATTTTTCAGTTGACAGTGAATGATTGTTTCTTCTTGAAATGGAGAGCTACTTGAGAGGAAGGAGTCAATTTCCCCCTCTAATTTTAAATGTCATATAGCTGGGTATGGTGGTGCATTTGTAGCCTCGGAAGACTAAAGCATGTTCCATGGAACTAATGAGCTGTAGGACTAGAGAAAAAGTCTTTGGTCCTACGATTAGAAAGAAACTCATGAATCTCAGGTTCTTTCTGTAAGACAGATCATAATGGTACCCTGAGATGTCTTTCATATGTCTAAGAAATAAAAGGGCTCAAGTAGCCTAGGGTGACCTTAAACTCTCCACATAGTTGAGGATGACTTTGAACTGATCCTCTTGCCACCACCTGCCAAGTGCTAGGATGATAAGATTACAGCATGTGCATTCATGCTCAGATTTACATAAATATATCTTAAAGAAAAACAGCAGCTGTAATGTGTCCTTCAGATTTCTGTCTCCTTGCCAGTGCTGCCAGGATAGCCTCCCAAAACTAGAGTAAGTAGTGCCTGCAAAGAAACTGAGGACAGCAGTGGTGCCTGGGGACAAGAGACTAGAGACAATAGGAGCTGTTTTGTCTGGTGACAAAGACATTTCTGCTTTTCCTGAGTCAGACAATCTTTCCAAATAGGTAAAGACCATCAATGGAACAGCTGTGTAAGATCAGTCAGTATAAATTATTGCCAGGTGTGGTGGCATATACCTTTGATCACAGCACTTAGGAGGCAGAGGCAGATGCATCTCTGTAAGTTGGAGGCCAGACTGTTCTACAAAGCAAGTTCCAGGCCAGCTACAGCTACATGGTGAGACTCTGTCTCAAAAGAAAAACAAAAACAAAAGCTGGAGAGAGAGTTCAGTGATTAACAGTAATGTCTGCCATTCCAGAGGAGCCAGGTTTGGTTCCTAGCATCCACATGGTGGCTCACAACCATCTCTAACTCCAGTTCTAAGGGATCCAACATACTTTTCTGGCTTCCTGGGGCAGCAGGTAAACATATGGGACATATATATACATGCAGGCAAAATCTCTATACATACATACATACATTCTCAACTCCAGTAGTTATCCTTATTACATATCCATGGGGAAGTTCCTCATACCCTGCTACTATCCAGGGTAGAAGGTGGACACCCCAAGCAAGATCCGCCTGGGCATCTTCAAGGACAAGCAGTCACATGTATAACCTTCCTGTTGTCCATCCTGCTAGGAGAACCAAACATTGATAGCTCTTTGAACACAAGCTGCCAAACTCTGGAAAAGTCCCACAGCTTTTAAGAAGTACTCGCAAGAAACCTGGGGGCCACCGCATAGTGAGATAGTTCAGTGATACTTGTCACCAAGTCTGATGATCCTGAGTTCAATCACTGGGGCCCAGATGCTAGAGAGAATCAAGGCCCACAAACTGTCTTCTGACCTTCACACATGCTCTATGGCATGTCTGCTCCTCTCCACACTAAAACAAACGCATATAGTTAGAAGAAGAGGAGGAGGAGGAGGAGGAGGAGGAGGAGGAGGAGGAGGAGGAGGA